>BLBF01000041.1:2559646-2757158 GCA_015471245.1 Laticauda colubrina
GTATTATTCCCCTCTTTTCTCTTTATTATCCAGAACATTAGAGAGGGCCACTTCTGAAACACTTGGTCTCTCCACCTGTAGAATGAGATAACTTTTACATGCCTGTTTGTTTAGTCTGCAGCTCTTCCTCCTGCTTGTCAAGATCATTCTCACATGCCATTACAGATACAGATTTGTGAGATTCCCCTAATGTTTAAGCTAAATAGCAATTTAAAACAGTTACCTTTTGAAACCCATTATCTTTTCTTGTTGGTATCATGGTTCTTGTATTTACATTTAACAAGTTTTTCCTCCTTTTATTAATGAAATTCTTTAAAAGCTTATATTATTTTGAATGGTAAAATGTGCAGTCATAAACTTGGCAGATGAGACAAGACACCAGGGTCAGCTTTAAGGCACTGGCCCAGGACATCAAAGCTTAAGAGGCCCCGTTGCCATTCTCCTTCCAAATTATTCTAATTTCACCACAGCAGGAGGTGGCGCCTTCATTCAACATGTCCTAAGGATATTCTCTTAAATTGAGTATATGAATTAGGCAATTTAAAATATCACATTTAAATATTTGAAAATTAAATCCTACCTGGAGAAGCTACTTTAAGGATAATCTTCCTACTTCTCACCCTATACAGCAAGAATGATAGCACTTGTTGTTTTTAAATTTAAATATTTCATGATTATTAACATGCTTTTTCAGAAACAAAATGCAATAATATATGAGGTTGCCAAACTTTTTTGTATTTCCTATCAACTTGTTTCATTCTTTTTAAAAACATTTTAAAGTATCTAGAATAGTATACCCACTAAAATCAGTGGAATTTTGATATGACTGATGGGAATACCAACTATTTGAATAGATCAGTTCTAAACATGAGTATGTCTGGATGTGATCTATCATAAACTATTCTTTATTTTTATTTTTTTCTAAATAGTAGGAAGAAAGAAATAATTCTGGAGTATTGGTCTCGTTTGAGGCATCTAATTGGAATTATGGTTTCTGCCAAACTTATTTTGTGAATCAACACAGATGCCAAAGCAATCAGTACTATTGACTAAGCATCACACAAATTATTAGCCCAATGTGTAGCCAGAAAAACCCTTCCCCCTAAAAAAAAAAACCAAACACCAGAAAAGAATGTCCCATTCAATCAGTGTAGTGGTTTCAAACTTCTCATAATCGTCAATATGCCTCCATAGTTTGCAGTGGCAAATATTAGCTAAAATGTTAAAAAATAAAATAGCAGTAGCGATAGCTGTTATAATAATTTAAAAAATTCTTGCCCATCAGAGTTCAAGCTGAGTTTCTCTGAGATTGCACATGAGCACAGCCTGAATTCTTTCAGAACTGTCTCTGCAGCCATTATATCAAACATAAAAATCTCTCTGTTGGATTATCTAAAAACCACTAGTTTACCATACAATTTCTCATTATAATAAAGTAGGAAGCTTTTAGGAATCTCATAACAAATAGGCAATTCCTTTCTCCTGTTCTTGCCCATTCAAAGTATTCAAAATGGGGTATTCAAAGCGTGCTACCTCTGATTTTGGCAATAGCATAAAAGCATCTTGTAAAAGAGGATGGTGAACAGTCACTGTCATTTGAACCCCATGTTATCAGTAGAACTTAATTTTGTAGTTATTTAAACATACAGACTAAAGTGTGCGTGTATGTGTGTGAAACAAGAAAGATAAAAACTAACAAGAACTTATAATTAAGAGGAAAGAAAGAGTGAAGATAAAGCCAAAAGTGTAGAAAGAAAAAGAAGAAAAAGAAATATAAAGAATGGCTTCTGATTTTCTTTTATAATAGTTACAAGTATAAATTTAAATTGACTTCTTTAAAATTACAATATTAATTTCATTCGAGGCAAATATTAAAATTGTCAAAGTAGAATATACAAAGAAGCAAAACTAATCATGTCTCTGGAGCTAACTTATCTAAAAGTACAGCTTAAAGCACAATCAAATTGTGCAAGCTTATTCAACCAGAAATTATAAAAGAACTGGGGGGAAATTAATTTCAGGAATTTTTAAAATATCCTATTTTTAACGTATCATTTCTACATATGATTTCTATGACTCTTGATAATCGCACTCTGGGAACATAGGAGTATAGAACAAAGTATAAATGTCTGCCCTTTTAATCAACAAACGCAGCATGCAGTTTGAAACAGCAGGGGAGATTTAATAAACTGTAAGTTCCTACTCACTCAGCTATTACTCACTTCTAGAACCCTATACACAATTTTCTGTGATTGTTCAAGTAACCTAAAGCAAAGAAAAAACATTTATAAATTAGTAGCTTCCAAAAGTCAAGGACTCTTTCTTACATATAAATGCCAATCATACCATGTCATCTTTGGAGGGCATATTTGTTCCCAGGAAGCAGCCCTCAAACCATTAGCTCTTAATGGTGGTGGTATAACACTGCCCAAGTCCTCTTGCCCTCACAAAGACTTTTGGAACTACCTATGGTAACACGGTTTCCATTCCTTAACACAAAGAAAAAAAGCAGGATGTCATGCCCACAAATAACTTCTGCAAGAAGATGCAAATCTTTCTGAAAGTATAGACAGGCCTGAAAACCTAATAACCCTGGAGTATTTCTATCTAAAAAAGGAAGTGCTAGGATGGATAGCTACTGTAAGTAATACCCTGCTTACCTGAAACATGAACATGCTGAAATTAATGCCATTGGGAAGATGGATGCTTATGAATTGGTTCCCTGTAGTCATGCAGGAAAATCATAGCCACCTTGATCAGTAAATCCATAGCTCTACAGACTGAAGGGAGAATAGCAACTAAATCCAGGAAGGAAGGTTAGAAGTAGCACAGATTCTAGATGCCACTGCACACCTTGGCTTGAGATTCAAATCAATAGGAAATCACTTTATACTGTACCTAGAAGGAGGAGGAGGACTGGGCACTGTAACCCTGTCACCAAAGCTTGCAGAAATTCCCCATCTGCTGCCTTGTGTTAATCACATTGCTTTTCAAGATTCAGAGAAGGCAGATGTATGATTTGGTAAGAGAGGCACAGGAGCTACAAGCAGGAGCTGGGAGCCAAAAAAGCCAGCAGCCTCCCCCAGAAGATCTCACAGATACACAAATGACCTAGTTTGCTTTGCATTGCTTGCATTTCCCTACCCTGGATGTTAGAGGCAGAGGAATTGAAGCAGGAGCAGAAAGTAAATCACTGGATAGCCCCTTAATCCAAGCGGCTTCAGAGCCCAGAAGGCATAACCCTCCCTCGGTGACCTGGCATGCTCTCTGCCCAGCTGCTTGGCATGAACAGACACCATAGCTAGGGCTCTCACTCCAAAAGATGAGCGCTTAGCAAGAAGGTAGCAAATTGAAGGCAGGAGGGGGAGAGTTACCCAAAAGTTAGTCGAAGCCTTCAGCATGGGCCATAGTGATAAAAAAGAATTTGGTGACCCAGCTAGAGAATGGCCAAAGGGCAGATTGTTCAGTGGGGAAGCAGCAAAACCATAACATGAGGGGGGCAGCTCAAGTGTTTAGTTTTCCCCATCCCTGTCAAGCTCTTATAGGATTCTGTGGCAGCTTAACTGTAGAAAGGGGTTGGCACTACCATAAAAGATTAAGTGGTGAAGTCGAACTCTTTAGTTCAGCAGACAATTTATTAAGGAATTTCATCAAAATACAGACGTGTGTAAATTCAAATCCCAGTCACTATGATGACACAGACACTTGCATTGCTTTCAAGTCTCTTACCCTTAGTTTAATTTTACTTTTCTGAAAAAAACTTTCCCATTCCCACAACAATAGCATTAAGTAGATAAAACAATGAAATGCTGACAGTTATATTTCAATATACTGCTATCTCTATGACACTTTGTCAAGTTTACATTTCTCTACACTGCTACACCTATACCTGGTGATACAGCAATGAAGCCAGATGTTTAGACCAAGAATTGATTAGTTCAAGTATCCATGTTTAAAATAAGGTTTTTGTTTTTAATTTAAGAACATTTATATAGCCGCCCAACTCAGTCTGTAACTCCGGGAGGCTTACAAGAATAAAATATCACACATGCACACAGTCTTATTGAAACCTTCTACAGTTTACCCAACCATTTGGAGGTGAGCCTTGCTTCCTGCATGTAGCTTCTAGTAAATATATTCAGTTCCCAAGACCAACAGAGTGAAACAAAAGGAACAGTAAAGTCTTTATCACTGTACTTGTTATTTATTATATTTGTAAGCCATATACTTCCAATATAACCAATCAAGTCATCTAAGATTAATTCAAGTTAGCAGACTGGGTTGTGCTTATTCAAAGATGACCAAAGAATTATACTTATAGTTCAATAACCCCTTTTTTCCTTCATTGTGGATTTTCATGAGTCACAAACTGTGCCACTAGCCAGTCTACCAGGAGAAGAAATTTGTTATTATATGGCAACTGAAAGTGGATCAGCTCTTCCAAAAATTGCATCTGTTTTAAAATGATACCCAGTCTACAGCCCTTAATAAATAATTGAGCTTATATGGCCAACAGATATAAGTCCAGTCAGGAAATATATTGTTGAAGAAAAAAAATTATCTATGGAGACAGTGAATTAGATTAACCAGACCACCCATTCCCAGTCACCTTTCCTTGTTTCTTAAAGAAGCAATAAAAATGCTTACAAGGCAAAAGGATTCTAATAACAAGGAGAAAGCATACTTGGTGGCCAGGAAAGCTATGACAAGTATGATGAATCAACATTTAGAAATGACCCACTAAACAATCTTTATTCTAAAACACAGCAGCTTTCTTTTCTCAATAAACTGTTGTTTATTGTCATTACTTCACTACCAGAGGTGGTATTCAAAAGGTTCGCACCGGCTCAGGCGAACCAGTAGCGGTGATTTAGTATGCTTGGTTGCCGCCTCTTCACCTTGCCTGAAGCCTATGGTCCTGTCCCTCACCCTCCCCTCCCTCGCCTGGCCTGAGAAGGTAAGGGCAATAGCGGGGGATAGCAAAGTGGCCGGGTCCCTATCTTCCCCTCTCTCGCCAGCAAGCTTTCCTTGGAGCTCTTCGCTACTTATTTCATTTCTTCTTTTTGGAATCCAGATTGGCTGAACAACGATCGCCAGCTGCAGTGGAAGCATCCCTTCTCCTCCTCCTCCTCTCATGATCAGCAGCTGTGGTGGGGCAAAGGGGTGCACACATGAGGGAAGATGCTCCTCAAGCAAGTGCCAAAGCACAGCAAAAATGAGTGTGGGGCGGGCTGTCTCCTCCTCCTCCCCTCATGTTTGCACTCTCCCAGCCTGTCATGGCCACGTTCTCTTTCTCCCCTGGCCATGAAGAAGCCATGGGGCCATGGCCGTGAGAGAAGGGAACTTTCTCCCCCTGGTGCTGCTGGATCCTGCCAGGAGAATGCCCTAGTGTGCTCTGCTGCTGCTGAAACTGCCCAAGAAAATTCCCCACTACTGACGTGTTTCCAGGATGCACTGCCACTTCTCTCTCCCCCTTTCCCCCTCTCTCTGTCTCTGTCTCTCTCTGTGTGTGTATCTCTCTCTCTCTCAAAGACATGGCTGGTCCAAGCCAGCAAGCTCTCCTTGGCACTCTTCGATACATCTTTCATTTCTTCATTTTGGAATCCAGACTGGCTGAACAATGATCGCCAGCTGCAGTTGGAACGTCCCTTTGAGTGACCCTTCTCCTCCTCCTCCCTCCTCCCTCCTCTTCCTTCTCCTCTCGTGACTGGTGACTGATGGAGTGGGGGGTGTGCACACGCGTGGAGAGACACTCCTCAAGCGAGTGCCAAAGCACAGAAAAACCAGGCGCAGGGTGGATGGTTGCTTGCTTGAGAAGCGTCCCTGTGCATGTGCACCCCCCACCCCACCACAGCCGCCAGTCACGAGAGGAGGAGGAGGAGGAGGAGGAGGAGGAGGGTTGCCCTAAGGGACACTTCTATCACAGCTGGTGATTGTTGTTCAGCCAGTCTGGATTCCAAAAAGAAGAGATGAAAGAAGTAACAAAGAGTGCCAAGGAAAGCTTGCTGCAACTGCAAAGGTGCCCAACTGCAGCTTTGAGAAAGAGAGAGAGAGAAAGAGAGAGAAAGAGACACACAGAGAGAGACAGAGACACAGAGAGTGGGGGGGGAGAGGGGAAGATAGGGAGAAAGAGAGAGAGAGAGAGATACAGAGGGGGCAGAGAGAGCCATAGAGAGAGACACAGAGAGAGGGGGGAAGAGAGAGAGGGGGGGAAGAGAGAGAAAAAGAGGGGGAAAGAGACAAAAAGAGGGAATGAGACGAGAGAGAGAGAGAGAGAGAGAGAGAGAGAGAGAGAGAGAGAGAGAGAGAGAGAGAGAGAGAAGAAAGAAAAAAGAGAAAGAAAAAAGAGAAAGGAAGCTAAAGAACGTAAAGGGATAGACAAAGAAGGGAGAGATGGAAGGAAGGGACAAAGAAAGAAAAAGAAAGAGAGGGTGGGAGGAGAAAGTGAATGAGATATATGGATGGATAAATAAATACATGGAGGGAGGGAGAAAAAAAAAGGAGAGGAAGGAAGGACACAAACCATGGCTTTAGAAGATGCTGAAACAGCATAGCAAGCTAGGGCTGGAAAGGATCTTGAAGGTCATCTTCTAGTCCAACCCTCTGCTTCAGCAGGACATCATTAGAATAGCAGGGTTAGAAGGGAGTGTGTGTGTGTGTGTGTGGCTGTCAAAACTCCAAAAACAGGTCAAGTAGCTCTGAGGAGATCAGTCATAAATTAGAATACTTGCTAAGCAACCGGCCATTTAGCGAGAACCACTTGTATTTGGTTTGTCAATCACCTGGCCATGCCCATCCAGTCACATGGCCACCACGCCACACCATCTGGTCATGTGACCACAAAGCCACAAAGCGTGGGCCCATCCAATGACGTGATCAAGCCACATCTACCCAGTCACATGACTGCCAAGCCACAGTCACAAATTAAGCTATGCCCATAGAATTGGTAGTAAAAAAAATTGAATCCCACCACTGCTCACTACCTCTGGCCTCATGGATATATGCATGCTTTGAGCTACAAAAAAGTGTTGCATCCCTGCCTTTTTAGGTTTGCTATTGTAGTTCCCAATTCAAAATAAATGCCATTTTTGCTTTTACCGATTGATAGGTATTGTGTTTCTGTTATTAAGAAACCTGTAAAAGAGAAATTTCTTCTACAGTACTACTGCTCTTGTGGAGTCAGTGCAAACCATAATGGGCCATAGGTATTTAGTCAGTCTGTAGCAAAACATGATGGTTGTCATTATTCATCTGGAGAAATGCTCAGCTGAAAAAAAACATGCCCTTTAGATAGAATTTAGAAGGCCAAGAATAAATTTGGTTTTATAAAATTATAACAGTTAAAAAGGAAGAACATAATAAACATAAAAAATAATGAAATGAAATGAAAAATGAAATGTTTCCAATGACATTAAAGGAGTTGAGTGAATTGGCAGACAATATTATGTCTTTAATAAAATGAAAGAACTTTAAAAGAATGAATTTACAACAAATAAAAGTATGTTGTAAAGGATTGGGTTTTTTTGAAAAAGTAAGAAAGGCAAGATTTTTTTCACAAAGCACAAAATTCTCAAGCTCAATAAACCCAACATAATGGGTACTTAAAAAGTAAATGTGATTCAAGGAGATAAAAAATAAGGTGTTTTTAGATTTAAACAGTCCCAAAATGGCACTGTGAAGAAATGTAACCCATCTGTGTGACTTTTAGAGGCCACAATGAAGAATACATCTATCACTCTGAAGTTAGTCTTTGAAAGACTCTGCTTAACAAGTTGTGCTAATTCTATAAATATAACATAAAAAGAGAATACCCTCAATATTTCTTTGTAAATCAGATACTACATTATCTACCAGATTCATGAAAGTAATTTAATAGACCACTGTGTGATTCAACTTTTGAAAAACATTTTAGAACAATAACTTCCAACTGCAGAACCAGATGTAAAAATAAAGAGGAGTTAATATTTGCCCTTTCTGAATATAGTTTGTATATTATATTTCTTTATTTGAATTCTAGCTTTATTTAGCTGAAAGAACTCCATATTAATGTCACAAATGAAAGAATGTGCAGGTAAGGAAAAGTAAACAGATAACCAATCTTTCTGAGGTGGGAAATATCATAACCCATATTCATTTGTCAATAGATTACAATAGCTACTTATACATTATATGTTTAAACTGGGTTGGCATTTTAATCCATCAAGGTATTGCACAGGGTGTAAGCTGCCTTCTGCAATTGCTTGGTAGCAATTTCAATGGTGTTCAAATGGTGCTCCAGATGTTCTGGGATTGCACCCAAGGAGCCTATTACTATTGGTACTATTTTTGCTTTCTTTTGTCACAATCATTCTACTTCTATTTGCAGGTCTTTGTATTTTGGGGTTTTCTCCAGTTTATTTTATCATCTCCAGATACTGCAATGACCACTATCCCGTGTTTTTCTCTTTCTTATTGACAATTATAAAGCTGGGGTGCAATGTGACAGAGGCTTGTCTGTTTGAATACTAAAGTCCCAGAGCAATTTAGCTTCTTCATTTTCTCTGTGTTTCTCTCTTTTATGGTCCCATCAGTTCTTGACTGCAAGCAAGTGGTATTTCTTGTAGATCTTCCAATGCACCATTGTTTCTACGTTGTCATGTGATTGTTTGTAAGCAATCTCTGTGATCTTTTTGCACCTAATGGAGCAACTCGCCATGGCCAACTCTCTGTAGCACAACTCACTGCGGCCAACTCACTGCAGGACAACTTGCCGCAGGAAAACTCAGTGATGTAGGACAGCCATAACCTGATTTATTCAGTATTGTTGACAGAAGAATTAATGCAACAACAAACAGGAATAGTGATAGTCTCCTTGAAAAATTCTTATCTTAATATTAACATCTTCTAGTCTGTCCCCATTGTACAGCAACTGTGTCTTCCATTGCGCTGTTGATCTTTTCCAATGCTTCTGATGTTTCTATTGACTTTGTTACTCTAGGCACTTGGTTATCCAATCATGTGGTAGGAAATTGAGTGTCTTCTTGTTCAAGTCAATTTTCCTTCTCTTGCAGTTTTCCAAAGGCATAATGTCAATTAGGAAGAGCAAGGAAGATCAAGAATTGGTCAGCACTACGTGAAGATGAACTGCAGGTTTTTGGTTGAAACATCTGGCTGGTCTACACTCATTCATTACCATGTAATTTAACAATATATTGCAAGGAGGTGAAATTAAAGAGTAGCTAACATCTGGTAAAATCTACCTGATAAGGAAAGATTCATCAAAGGGGTGGCATCAGGTAACTACAAGTCAATTACCTGATTACCAACAGCTTTTAGACAGCTAACTGGTTGTAGCTGATGCAATCCAACAGCAATTAGTTGAAAACAAACTCTTTCTACCAAGAGTTGAAAGGAAAGCTCTAAAAGGAGAAGAACCAAGTCAGATGTTTCAACCAAAAACCTGCAGTTCATCTTCACGTAGTGCTGACCAATTCTTGATCTTCTTTGCTCTTTTCTCTACAATTTCTGCTGTTATTACAAGTTCTTTCATCTCATCTTCTTTTTTATTCTTATCCCTCTCCTTTAACCAAGCTGAATCTCTGTTGTATTTCTTTGAGTTATCACATATTTGCACCCAAAACTGCACTGTTTCTTCTTTGTCAGGTATTAATTATTATTGCAGTTTCTCCATGGGTGGATTGGTAGAAATATTTCTGATTTGATTTAAATTGGAGATTTTATGTATAGTGTGCAATTCAAATTTCATATAAAATGATTTTTTAAATTGTTACTTGCTGCTTTATTATTTCCAGTGCTTCCTTAATCTTCCTTGTTTCTTGATGATACTTCTTGAAACTTCTATAGTCTTGTTTCTCAGCTTCTTTTCTTTAAACTGTTTTTACTTATTTGCATCTGATTTTAGTATGTTGATTTTATTTTTCCAGTCTAATCTTCCATTTTGGTGGAACAGTGTTACTTTCTTTTTCATTGATTCTGCGTCACAGGTATTCAATTATAATGGCAGCCATACTGTACAGTATTCAGTTTATTTCTTGTAGTGAGCTAAGAGCCTTGGTGGTGCAGTGGTTAGAGTGCAGTATTGCAGGCTATTTCTGCTGCAGCCAGCTGCCTGCAGTTTGGCAGATTGAATCTCACCAGGCTCAAGGTTGACTCAGGCTTCCATTTTCCCAAGGTGGGTAAAATGAGGACCCAAATTGTTGGGGGCAATATGCTGACCCTGTAAACTGCTTCGAGAGGGCTGTAAAGCACGATAAAACAGTATATAAGTCTAAGTGCTTTTGCTAATACCTACATTTAATATTACAGTATTGGCATTTCTTAACACTTGTGCTCACTGTTTCTTTGGAACAATCTTCAATGAAGGCAACCTTATTTTATTGTTTTATGCTGTTCTTTTCTTTGTTTCAATTCTTCATTTTCAGTTAGAAGGCTTTTATTCTTTCTGAAGCGAAGAGAGTGACTTCTGGGAATGAAAATGATTCAATAGATACGCTGCTTCCTATACTGCTGCTTTCCTCTGGTTTGCCTTTATAGTCTGAGCTACTTTTGGCAAGGATTTGATTTCTTTATCTTGGGTACATCTTTGCAATTCTTCCAATTCTGCTCCTATGAATACTTTGTATTATAAATCACGGTTGATCTGCTATCCCCTCATCTGTTACTTTCTGATTCTGGGTGTTGCTTTTTCCAGAACATTCTTTTCTGATATCCTTTTCTTGTTGGACCTGATTAGTAATAACATATTATTTCTTTGTTTTCAATCTTTGTATATTTGTGACTGATAAACAACTTTTCTTCCAGTAGTCCTGCTTCTGCTGGCCTTGGTTGCACAACAACAGTCCTGAGTCCTGCAGCCCATTTGTCACCAGATGTCCAAGAACGCCAACACCTAGCATGCTCCTTATTGACCTAGGTGATTACCAATTTGGTATTGGGTTACTATAAATTACTGTACACCTCACCATATTATTTACTGGAGAAACATTCTTTCTCTCAGTCTTCTGGTGAGATCTGCAAATATAAGTAGAATGACTGTTGAAAAGGTCAGGGGAAAATGTGCTACCATAACTAACTGTTCCTAGAGGGAAGAAATCTTGCAGTTGTTGCAAAAAAGATGAGCTAGACATTTTGGAATATTTAAACACTCATATTCTTGTAGCATAATTTTTTAGAGCAAAAATAGAGGCCCATAATGCTAAGAGATTTAATTCTCACATCATCGGTGAAAAATTATATAATAGCAAATATATGATGATAGCAAAACATGATTATGTGACAATGACAAAAACAAAGACTGCAAAGAGGCAAGCTAATCTGCTCAAAAGAGAGATGTATTCCTAGATACAGAGGGAAGGAAAATGAAATGTAAGAGTGTTATGTTATATTGGATTTCATATGGAACGCAGAAGTTGCTGAAATACTTTTGCTATGACTTCCTACTTTCTTGAATATACATTTCAATACAATATCCACCAAAATGGATTCATATGACACTTTATCCCCCCCCCCCCAAAAAAAAAGCCGGACCACTGAACTCACTATACCACAAACCAATACAAACTATGAAAAAGATAAAACTACTATACATTAAAAACATCTTGGAAACAATAGACTGCCATTTGACATAATTGTAGCATACAAACCAACTAAAGCTCTCCAAAACATCTTAAGTAATTCAAATAGCCCAAAAATAAAAACAGGAATCATCTTCAAGAATTTAAGTATTGTAACAGCCACTATGTAGATACATAGGCAGAAGACTAGCAGAGCGCATCCATGAACACCAACTAGCTATCAGAATATATAATGAAAACTCTTTAATTTCATAACATATGGACAAATGTAATCTGAGAAAGCTTCCTAGATTAAGCTAAATCCAAAAATGGTAGGGAATTCCTAGAAGCTTGGCACTCAGGCAAAGCAGCCATCAACAGGCACCTAGAGATAAATAACTTACACACCATTCCAAGAAGACAATAAAAAAGCTAAAAAGGGAACCAAAAGACTAGAACACCTCTTTGAAAGTAATGAACACTCAGATAAGCCTGAAGTAACACCAGTAAACAACAGCTTAATCAAAGAATTACTCAAGAGTAAACAACGCCCCCACCAACACTGACAAGGGAAGCAACAGTATATATAAACACATCAAATCCCACTCACTTCTAGCACTGAAGATTTTATCTAGTCTGGTAATAAAATGTTTCCAAGCAAATAACTAAGCTCAGAGAACATCAAAAACTCTACAGTTCAACCCTGAGCTACATATGTTCTCTTCTATTAGTATATCTTTATTACTTGTCATTCTTTCAATTTTTGCTTAAGGTTTATTCTTGAATATGATAATTCCTTCTGTCACCATATCCAAATCTTATTTATTATTTAAATTTATTATAGCTACCCAACACTTATGGATTCTGGGTGGTGGTACAAAACTAAACCAAGTAAACAATCACACTCCAAATCCATGAGAACAACTGAAACCTTAAACCACAAAGCCATCCCAGACTAAAATGATCCAAAAATTATACAAAGCAAAGCAAAACACTACTACTTCAAACAATATTAACTCCAGGCCTGGGTCCAAACTCAGGCTTTCCAGAATCACAGGATACAAGATGCTATCCCTTTCATTCAATTACTATAGATTGTAAATCCCTTTGGAATCTAACCTAGTAAAAATGTTGTTATAATAGTTCATACATAGTGGTATGTTTATATAGTTGTTATAATAGTTCATACAGGAGGAGGACAATGTAATATTTGCTGTCAAGCCCTTACAGAAAGACACAGAGACTTTAATATGGAGTTTAAAAACATGAATTGAGGGAAAGTTATAAAGACTTGGAAATGGAGTTCCCATTGATTAGACAAGCCATTAATGATCTTGCCATCAGTTAATTGTTTAGTGTTCCTCCTGTTTCTCTCTAAACTGCGCACAATTCTTACAGAGTTCAGAAACCTGTAATAAGGAACAATCCTTTTTAACAACAGTAACAACAAAATGAATGTTGGCTAAAAATGCAAAAAAATGAAGCTTTTTTAACAGTTGTCTTTAACTGGTTCTTTCAGTTTTAATATGGGTTAGCAATATTTTGCAGGAATCTGAGGCCCAAGAATAAGGTCACAAAACTGATGGGGAGGTACAAACTATGTTTCCAATTCTCACACACATGACCAAAGCCAAAATATTTAGGGTAAAATATAGGGAAATTCCTTCTGTATTGTGGTGTGCTGAGCAAAGGCAAGGGGCATGAAACCATGGAGGTAATGAGCTTTGTATGCATGTAAGCTCAATGGAATGCTTTTCCAGTTTCAGCAAATGGATTATGAGCTTGATGACAACCTATTCCTGCAACTATCAGAAATTGTAATAAGAAAATCAAATAAAGTTGAGTGACTCTTGATAATAGACGATGAATAAGAGAAGGTCCTTGAGATTTCAGCTGAACCACAAAAATTGGAATCAATAATGTCTATTTTCACTAGGCTGAATGTGCAAGATATGCACATTAGATGTGACTGAAGATTTTATGAAGTTGCTCATGGCATCAGAATAAAATAAGTTCTGGCACTTTACAGTTGAACAGTCTAGGCCTTAAAGGTTACATAAATGATTAAATGTCAATGAGTAGTCTCACATAGCTGACCTTTACTTTATTTTCAGATGTTATCACATCAGATATATGGATTGATTTGTTTCTTAAAAAGCCAGATTTGGTTGCTTGTTTATTGTAAAATGTACAATATTTTATTGACATTTCAGAAGGAGGTGGTTTCTTGGAAGGACACTCTTCTGAAATGTAACTAGGTTCTTTAAATGATATCCACAGATCTTGTGTGTATTGACCTAGTTCTTCTTAGTCTCCTAGGTGTGAGAGCTCAATGTTGAAAATCACTGATGAAAGAGAGGAGGTAGTAATGATGGAACCAAAGAAAATCATGTAGGGAACACAAAGAATATTTCCTCTCTTGACAATATAGTGCTGTAATTCCTCAAGTATTTTATTGATCCTCAAGTAGAATTGTATTAATGCATACAAAATCTATGCTGTAATGGATGCATTTGTCCTGTTCTTTTCCTGGCAGATCCTTTCAAACTGGGATTTAAGCCTCATTAATTCCAATCCACATCTGAGTTAACAATTGAAAATCAACAGTATATTATCTCACTGAGCATTTATCTTGTCTTAGGTTATAGCTTTTGTGACTGGCAGTCACCTGTTTGAAAGATTCATCAGAAATAGCCCTGAACAGTGTCACAAAACTGACATGTTCACATCTGGACTGTAAATTGGTTGCCTCATTCTCCATCAGAAAGCTAATTATAAATCCCACATTAAATCAGTCCAAGAGGCCTTAGAAAGATGAAACTCATTGAGAAAGGAAAATACTAAATTTGCCCTGATTTCATCATACATCAACCAAAAAAGCAACTGCTCAGCCATTGAGAACTGATGCAGCTCCCACTATGGCTGCTGGATCCTGGATTGCATGTAAGTTGTCACTGGGAATGAATTCCATCCACCATACTTGTAGCACTGGTTTATCCCTCATTAACTAATCATTCTCAGTTGTCACACAATTATGACACTAAAAAGGTGCTAACAATTTGTTCCACATACAGTTCAAGAGAGTTACAAGTATAAGCATTTCTGGAGTATTTGGTGCTTTTTCTCATTCTTCATGGATGAAATGAGTAGCTGATCCTACAGGCAGAGCTTCATTCAAGCCACAACTAACAGCGGAAGATTAAGAATAAAGCTGAGATCGATATGTTGTTTTTACTACAGATACAAAAAGACCTAATAATAAACATCATGAACCACAGAATCCAAACCACATACCACAGAATCCAGCCTCTATTTTTTGTTTCTTTCTCCCACCTTCATGTGGTGACAGACTTCTTGCTATTTGTTTCTCAGCCTTAGATAACAATGGTAACTGCATTGTCTTTTGATAAAAGCCCTGCCTTGTTTGCAAGCTACCCACTTTAAAAGCTCATAGATAAATCATAGACAGAACTAAAAGCTTAGATAAAAGCTAATAGATAAATCACAGATAGATCTAAAAGCTTACATAAATTCACACATAGTTCTTACACCAAATATTATGTAGGAACGTGTTATGTTACTAGCCATCTCACATGAAGTGATTTCATATACCCACAATGCTATCCCTCAAATAGAACACTGCTGCAGCAATCTATAGAAAAATGTATAAGTAAGCGCTGCTGCTTGCTGCAAAATTAGCTTACATAATTTCAAGTACACATGGCACCACACAGTTTAAGAATGCTAACGAGGAATAAATCATAATTTAAATAATTACAGATGTTGGAAATGTACTATGATAATCATACTCTATATTACAAAATTGCTGTACATTAAATATGAATAACTATGACTAAAGAGCTCTTTTTTTTAGCCTGGGGCATTTAAAACTGCCTGTCAAAAGAAGCAATTGCAAAATAAACTAATTCCACATATAAAATCAGAGAAATTTTCAAGATTTAAGATTTAATGTTCAACACATAATCTTCATAAAACATGTTGTGTAGAGTGGATTATCTCAGCTATAACATATATGCAGTCCAGGTCATTTATGATTTATATTATTATGGTACTTGTGATCCTTGAATGCTATCTGAAAAAGCCAATATTATAACAGATGGGTGAAGTTACCAATGGATGTCAAAATGATTTAAGTTTATATTTTGCAAAGATCAGCTGATCAAAGCAATTATAAAAATGCTACTGTCCCTTAAGGGAAAATAGTGATACCTTTCACCACAATCCTAAACTGAGTACTTCAGTCATCTTAGCTAGATTAAATTTATATTTATTCAGGCTGGACAACTTTTGTTTCAACTCAAAAGAGGTGCTGCGGAGAGCTTAGGAGTGTGAATAAAACACCTGCCTGTGACTCATTAAAGCAACTTTTTCAGCTGCACCTGCACAATCCTGAAAGCCAAAACAGGTACTTTAATTTCTTACAGATAAAGCATTCACTCTAGCATATTTTTTTCAAAGAATCTCTTCCTAAATGAATCCAAAGCATCACACAGCCCTAATATTTATTCTCTCTCGATTAAATTAAGCCTACAGCTTTTCAAAGAACCTAATGGACATTCAGCTGTCTGAGATGGTTTTTCATTTTCACGGTCTTCACCTTGTATAGCTAGATAGACTATGTTTTCTAAATAGTGATGGTAGAGAATTGTTCTTTATGACAAAGCCAACATGACTTTAGAAGCATTACCTCTGTCAAAAAATTGGTGACAAATAAGAAAACAATTAATACAATATCTTTTTGTCTTAATGTTTTAGTTTAATGATTACAGTATAAAACCTATTTTCTCTGTGCTAAATCACACAAGATCAATACACACGCCTAACTATTTCTGCTCCTTGCTTATATTTCAGCTAACAAAAATATTGTCTTTCAATCTTCTTACCTGAGGTAGAGCAGAGTTTAACTGTCTCTGCAATTGGTCTCGTTCATGGAAAGTCTCTTGCAGCCGGCCCTGAGTCACAGATAGTGTCTCACGTGTTTCCCGAAGAGTCTCTAGCAGTTTATCCCTCTCATCAAGCATGTTCACCATCAGCTGTTCAAAGTTGGCATCAGAATCAGAGCCTGGCTGTGGCCCTAAGGGGTCACCCTCACTAATGGTAGGCATTACCTCACACATCATGGCAATACTTTGAAAATTGCCTGTGCTAGAGGAAGAACTTGAATTGCCAAGGAAATCTCCCTAGAATGCCTCTTAAGGCAGTAGAAACAGCAAGTTAAGGTCACATGGTTACTGTAGGCCACTGCAGATTGTGGCAACTGTCAAATGCAGATGACAAAGTCCATAAAATCTCCATTTCCTTTTGCAAATAACTGAAACTAACATAACATATCTAGAAAAATCAGAAAAAGTCATCACATCTTTACGCTCAATGTATATATAAAGTAAATAAGATCAGCAAGGCCCCTAGATTGAACTGACAATGCAATATTGTGAGAGTCATTCCCATAATCTTTGACAGATATTCCTTTGATCTCTCCAATGACGATCATCAACCAGGGCAACAAGTTCTTTGTTGTTAAAAATGTTCATTGTTTCCATTCAGCATCAAAATCTTTGCTGGTTTAAGATCTACAAAGAATTAGAAAGCCTACAAAACATTTTATTTGTCTTGATATGATCAATAAAATCAACTTAGATAGATCAAGCAATAGTTTATGAAATCCAAAAGGAAAGTAGACTGATCATTCCTGAAGCAAGCTTAAACTTTTGACAAAGATTCATCTTGCATTCTTCATTTAGAATCTGTTGGAAAAGAAAATATTTAGAGGTTAGAATGGTCAATGTTGTTTCATTTCTAAATTCAGATCAAAAGCTTTTCATTTCCAGAGAAAATTCAGAAGGGGAACAGTTTATGGAGAATCCTACATCACAGATTAATACAGTTTACCATTTGTTCCCTATCACCATTCTTAATTTAACAAACAGGTTTTTAAATGTAGGTGCCATGGAGCATTTGTTTTAATTTCAGAGCTTTAATATTTATTGAGCATTGTATCTTTTTTAGACCACTTTACTATAATGTGTCTTGAAATTAAGTATATTTTGCCTAGATCTTTTTAACCTGAATTCTATTGCAGAATATTTGCTTATTTTTAACAGAATGGTAGATGACCCATGATTCCTTGGATCATGGTTTCAGAGATATCTCCTTACCAGATTCCTCAATGCCTTCAACAATGACAGAGTTTCTATTGTCCTGTCTTCCCCAAACTATCACCAATACATTCTGAGATGTACCTGTTTGAAAATAGCCCAGTCAAACATCAGCACAGGAAATATTTTTGACATTTTATATTATCATAAACTGTTTTATGATCATTTTATGTCATAAAATGATTTTAAAAATATGCCAAATTTCAAGAGCCATTTGAAGTACTTGGTTCAAAAGGTTTTGCCCTATGGTGTGTGGGAAGCCCCCCACCCCCATCCCAGGAGACATAAATATTTTGTGGAATATTAAGAGACAGAATATTATATTTGCCCCAAAGGAGAAAAATCTTAACAAAGGCAGAAAGCAACCCCCAACAGCCTCCAACAGATCCCTGAAGTCTTTAGAGATGGAGATCTCTGCCCATTAAGAAATCCAAGCCAATCTATTCATAAACAAAACACCTTCAGCTCCAGGTAATGGGGTTAAGAAGGACAGGACATGACCTTTAGGACATATAAGGATTAACCCACCACCACTGAAATAGCAAGAGACACAAAAGCCCCTTCACTGCACAATCCCAAGAATAGTTCAATCTTTAAAGTCACAGAAACCTATAAAGATCCATCCATTCATTCGACTGATTTGTCAGCTGCCCCAGAACTGCATGCTGTTGGTGGTTCTGCTTATCAATAAATCGTCCTTCTTTCCAATCAGCCTCCATTTTATTTCCAGCGCCTTTCTTCCGGCTTGGACCCGGAATGGATTTTTTTTCCCTACAGGTGTACAATTTCACCCAATTAAAGGTTGCAGGAATTAGAGTTGTAATACTATATACATTTTTCATATTCTTGTACTGCCTCTTTCTTTAGGGTAAGAATATGGTTGTTTCTGCTGCTACAATCCAACTTCACTGAAGTATATCACTTCCAATGTGTGAAAAAGAGGAATCCCAACTGGTACTATTTTTCTTGCGGGAATAAGTGAAAAAAGAGAGTGCATTTGAATGTTGGTGGCAAAATAGAATTAATTTTTCTCCCACCAAAATTTAGAGTAAAAATGGGAGTAGATACTTTAAAAAGTCTTGACACCAAGTCCTATTTGAAATCCCTAATAGTCCTAAAACTGCCATTTTACAGGCTGATTGCAATTCAAAGTTTTTTTTTTGTTCAGATTTTTAAGAGTTTAAATGGAAGTGAGAAATATCTGCAAGGCAAATCCTCCCGCTTATCTTTTCTCCAAACCTAAAATTGGTATAAAATGGCTGCTGAGGAAAAGTTGTTTTAAGAATGCGCTTTGTCTTTCCCAGAGGTGTCTTGTTCCCATCACCGCCTTCAAAACACTGAAAATACACCCACACACAAACACAAGGAGAAAAAAAATCAGCCTCATTCCTTTCAATGGCATAATAAACACATTGGCAACTTCTGCAGATCTATAAATTCAGAATAGCAACTACTGCCCCTCCCCTGAACATTATCCATGCCTATATATAAAAATAAATAAATATATGGCAGGTTGGTGATTGATTTGCGGGTGAAATTCATCTTGAAATCTTGAACCTGGACTGGAATGTCATTAAACAAGAGCTAGTTTAAAATATGGCATTCCAAACCTGACAATGTTTTTCAAAAAACGTATTATATATTTACCCAAAAAATGACATATAAATTTGAATAGCAAACAAGCATTCTAAGATAATTTACACATGGTAGCAGTATTTTTTTTTATTCCAGTCAAAATTCAGATGGCAATAATAATAATATATTTTGAATTGAACCAAATAATGCACTGAAGCCAGAATTCACAAAACGGTTATCCAATAGGCTAATGTTCTCCATCTGTATGGAAGTATATCTGTATGTTTATGTATGGACTAAGTAGATTTTAGCCTTTCCACTATTATGACAACCTTCAACTGAAGAAGTCCACTAAGACATATTATCCATGAAAAAAATGCCAGGAAAAGCTATCCATATGTCTCATGAAAAATACACTCGAGAGGAAAATTTATCATACATTAATGGAAGCTGAAGCAGTTCTACCTTTAATACAAGTCAATGTATTGCCAAGTATTTCTAAGAAAAGACTCTTGAGTACCACTCTTCCAAAACAAAAAATGCCAGATGCCACCAGCAAAACATAATATACACTCAAACTATTCTACAATTAATTAACATGTAAATATAGTTTTAAAAGCTCAGCTGTACTGAAGGGGCTGCTACTGAATGCTAGAATTGGAAGAATGTCCTGTTCAAATTAAGTTTTTCTGGTCAAGCCCAGACATACATTTTAATATAGAAGCATTGCCATAAATTCCTTGCCAAAATGAAAATCAGCTTGTTATAATGATAAATGATGATCTTCACAGAGGATGAAAAATACTGGCCACAGAAAGAATCAATAATATCAAGCAAAGAAATTAACACATAGAAACAAAAACAGTATGATCAGCAGCCCAGGAACCATATTTCTTAAAAATAAGACAAATATGAAGAACCAACTGAAAATGTGTATGAATGCACTGAATGCACTGAATTTAATAACATTCAACATGCTCTTACAACATATAATTCAGTACTTAAGCACATGATTCAAATTTATTCCACTTTTTCCAATTTTTGCTTTAGTTTATTATAGTTGGAAAATAATCAGAATAAACTATTTCTTATCTTGTGTTCAACAGATGGAAACATAAATATCAGTAGTTTTCAGTTAATAAGAAGAATATGGGATCAAAACACATGCATTATTAGATTCAAGATGAGTAACGCTATTTTCCTCTGAGTTCATTTCATCTTATTTGTTTGCCACATCCAAAGAGTGGAAATCTAACTATAAGAGGCCAAGAATGCAAACCTCAAGATTTGTCCTGAAATCCAATTCTGAAACATCATCTACAGCTAACTTGCATTTTTAGTTGATTATGGATATTGTTTCCCATGGCAGACTAAAATCTATCTGAATCTTACTTGTACAGGTATCCCCCAATATACAATGGAAATGGAGCCTGCCCATTACAGACATATGTCACAACAGACATAAAATGGGTGAGTTGTGTGACTCATCCAATTTTATGACCTTTTTGTCGTGATTGTTAAGCAAACACCTTAGCCATTAAGTGAACCAATCGTTTGCTTACAGGCAGTTTTGGCAAAAACCAGACTTTTCCATTTTTGGCAAAACCATCATAAAATTCTATCACGATGCTGCAAATGGCCATACATGTGTCTGTGTTGCCAACATGAAAAGTTTGGTCATGTAACTGTAAAGAGGGCCTGACAATGTCCCCTCTCTTTTTCAATACCTACAATGGTCGCTGGTTGGCTTGCTGCTGCAATTCAAAATGCTGATTATTTCCTATAAATCCCTGTATGGCACAGGGCCTAGTTACTTGAAACATTGCCTGTCTATATATATTTCTGCCTTTCTGGTGAGATTACCTATAGTGGATAATTCCCATTAATTAAGCAGTATCATCTTATAGGACCTATGACTTCTTGGGGATGGCTTCTACACTGTGGAACATTTTTTCCCCTAGCGATCAGTACTGCTGACACTCTTGATCTTATGTAACTTGCTAAAGACTCAGTTCTGCTAGGTCTTGGATTAAGATGATGGTTAGATCTCATTGGTTTATTTTATTTGGTCTTTCTGGTTCTGTCTTCCAGTGAGTTACCTTCTTTGGGGGAGGTGTTTTTTTTCCTTTTTTCTTTGTAAGTCTCCAAAAGTCACTGCAGAGTCAAGCAATCTATTTTATTCAGTTTTTTTTAATGAGAATACTATTTTAACTATTTTATCAGAATTTTAGTCATGTTTATCCATTCAACTTGAAGAAATAGAAGATAGAATTTCCTTTACCTACATCGCTAACTGTTTCCCAAAATCTAAGTAGCACATAACTGTAAACTTTGTTCTGTACTGTAAACTAAAGTGTAAATTAAACTATTGCCTTATCTTGATGTAATTCAGAGGTGGTATTCAGCAGGTTCTGATCAGTTCTAGAGAATCAGTAACGGAAATTTTGAGTAGTTCAGAGAACCGGCAAATACCACTTCTGACTGGGCCCACCCCCATCTATTCCCTGCCTCCCAAGTCCCAACTGATTGGCAGAATCTTCTTTTATTGCCCTACATAGGAGAACGGAGCTGGAAAGTAGGTTACTGTGGTGGGGAGGGAATGGGGATTTTGCAGTAACCTTCCACCAGGAGTGATGAGGGAATGGGGATTTTGCAGAACCTTCCTCCTGGAGTGGGATGGGAATGGAGATTTTGCAGTATACTTCCCCTGCCACACCCACCAAACCACACCATGCTCACAGAACCAGTAGTAAAAAAAATTGAATCCCATCACTGTTACAAAATATTTTTCCTTTGTCTAGATACAGGGATATGGGACAAAATGTTACAACACAGCCTCTCATTTTATAAGGCAAGAATCCTGAATCTCGGGTCCACGGACCAGCATCAGGCCATGGCATGCGGAAACCAGGCCTCACAAACAAGCAAACCCTCATCCATGGCATGCAGGCAGCATGCAAAACCATGCCCTCTCCAATCCATGGAAAAACCTCTCTATGGAACTGGTTGCTGGTGCCCAAAAAGTTGGGGGCTGCTGTTATAAGGAATACCCCAAGTTTCCCGAGGTTTTTAGCCTATTGGAAGTAACAAAAACTGTATTTTCTCTCCCAACCTTTCTCACTCCTCAAATGGTTTCCTATGACGTGGGACATGGTTCTAGAATACTCAGCACTGATGGCTCTCTGCAGTTCTAGAATCAGTAGAATATTTTATGGCTTTGAAGTGGAGGATGAGTGAAAAAGGAAACTATATTTTCTTCCTTAAAAACATCTTTATAATTCAGGAAACAAAGGTATTTTTAACTTTATGGCATGTATTATATAACTTTAATTTCCATTTCAGAATGGTTGTTTGATGATATTGTCTCTCCCATCCCTCCTTGCATGATGGCACAATGCTTATTTAAGACTACTAACCTTTGAAAATACATTTATATTACTCTGTTTATCTTAAATCACTACAAACTATGTAAAATAACATCTGCACATTTTATTTATTTATTTAGGTGGGGTTTTTTGGGTGGCTTACAGCATAAAAATCTTAAAACATTAAAATCAACAATCATAGAACACAGCAGATAAAAATAATTAACAAATACAAATCATTAGCATCAGATGGGAAAGAAAGGAGCCAGGCACACGGGGGTGGTGGTGAAGTTTTAGTTAGTCAACCACCTCCAGTATGCAGCTCCCTGATTGGGTTCCCAAACCATCTGGCAGAGTCAAATCTTGAGGCTCTTTCAAAATGCCAAGAGGGTGTGAGCCAATCTCACTCAGGGGTAAGATGTTCCAGAGATCAAAACCAATTGCAGAGAAGGCTCTTCTCCTAGGTCCCACCAGCCAAAATTCATTCACTGATGGAATCTGCAGTTTGACTCCTTCTGTTCCGCAATATGCCCCCTCTGCTAATGTGGGATAAGGAGGTTCTCACATATTAACTTTCTCTTGAATTAGAAAACTATTTGGAGAAGAATAGATAACCTGCGTCCAACTGGGTATTCATTTCAGAAAACAGAATGTCTACGGGAGGGCAAAAAGAAATGGAAACAGGAAAGTCCAATGAATTTCTTTTTGGGAAGTTGGCAGGAAGCATCAAATTCTTCCTTCCTTCCTTCCTTCCTTCCTTCCTTCCTTCCTTCCTTCCTTCCTTCCTCCCTCCCTCCCTCCCTCCCTCTCTCCCTCCCTCCCACAGAGCTTTAGAGCTAGTCCATAATCCCTTCATGTTACAAAGAGTGGGGACTCTGAGCACAAATTCAGACAGAAAGCCATAAGCTGTAGCTCATTCTAGAAGACAAGTTCACCAGCATAAACTCAGGGGTGGGATTCTACCAGTGCACACCTATTTGCTAGAACTGGTTGTTAACATTCTAAGCAGTTCAAAGAACCAGTTGTTCGAAGAAATTACTGGCCTAGTCCTATAAGGAAGGCAGGAAGGAAACATTCTGGTGTTGCTTACAGAAACTGCTGTTAACCCTTACTGCATTCTTGGCAGGACTAGACTTCCTCTCTCAGGAACTTCTCTGGAGTTTTTTTTTTTCCTCCTTTGCTGGTACTTTGCTTGTGTGGAGTGATCATTTAAAGTTACATTGGCACTGAAAAAAATGACTTATGACCATTTTTCACACTTACGACTGTTGCAGCATCCCCATGGTCATGAGAGGCCAGGCAAGGAGATGTGTGCCTTGATGTGAGTGATGTTGAGTTGGTCACACCCAGCCAATAACATGACCACCAAGCCATGTCCACCCAGTCACATGACCATCCAGCCACACCCACCACCTAAGCCATGCCCACATAACCAGTTGTTAAAAGTTTGGAATCCCACCCCTGCATAAACTAGTTAAAAATGGGCATCTGTTTAAATATCTTTCTCATTGTACAAATGAAAGGAAATAGCAATATAGATTTACTATTCACTTTAAAATATCAGGATAGGAAAAACACTTAATAACATTCAAATATCAATATCTGAACTGGCAATTATTAGTATCTAAATGATGCAGCTATGCAGCTGCAGCAGCCTCTGATTTCTGAGCACAAACACGTACAATTCCTCCTCTGCATTAGATCACAATAAGTGCTAATTTATTCAGGGGTACCAGCACTAAACAGTACTGCCAAAGTCTACACTGTAACACACTAAAGCTTTGACGAGACAAATAATTACACCTTGCTCCATAGTTGAAAGCTTTAATGTATCATGTTGCTTGCCTTAGCACCAAGTTACAATAGGAAATTATTTGATTTCATCCTCTAAAAAACAGACAAGAAAACTATATTTATTATATTCCAAGATCCAATCTGGGTTGGTCACCAGGACCAGAAGTTTACTCTTCCAAGCTTTTGGCCTCTTGCTGGAACCCATCTTCAGGGAACCTCTCTGTACTGGAATAAAACTTTATTAGTTGAGAAGGGAAGGCCTGGTTGCCCATTCAGTTTGGCAAATGAACAAAATGAACATTATTAAAAGAATACATTCCATCGGTTGTTCTTCTGTGCATCAACAGAACACATTGCTCTGCATTTACTGGAAACTACTAACAGCATTTAACCTGTGAAGTTAACAGGAAAAAAAGAGGAGCCCATTTCCCATCAAATTCATAAAGCGCTGATTCAAAACTAGCCAAAGAGTCCTAATAGAAGACTGCAGTCTTAAAGAGCACATTCAATAACTTGGATGATATGCAGAATCCAAAATCATTGCAAGGCCAGATACAGGTAGTCCTTGACTTACAACCCTTTGTTTAGTGACTGTTCATAGTTACAACAGCACTGAAAAAGTGACTTATGACTGTTTTTCACACTTATGACTATTGCAGCATCCCCATGTTCATGTGATCAAAATTTGGATGCTTGGCAATTGGCATGTATCGATGACAGTTGTAGTTTCTCAGGATCATGTGATCAATTTTTACAACCTTCTGACAAGCAAAGTCAATGGGGAAGTCAGATTCACTTAACTGTGTTACTAACTTAACAACTGTAGTGATTTTAGCTGTGATTCTGGAAATCGTAGATAATAAGCAACAAACTGAATGGTTTGCAGTATTTTATTTCTCCATTTACAGTAATCAGTAAGCATGGTGAAACTGAACAAGGTTAACACTGGAACCAGCCTTCTTCCAGTGCAATTTATCCCATTACTCCACCCACCTAACCGCTTCTACCTCCACCCTACATTTGTGTCCCAATTACCCTATTACTGCTAATCCTCCACCACCATATTCTACATAGAGTGCTCACTAACCTGTGATTCCCAGATAAACCCTTGTTTCCCCCATTTCCTAAATCCTCTCATTCCAACCCCCTTCCTAAGTGTTTTAATTGTCGGCCTCCCATCAGGGATTGATTATGCCAGGGATTCCCCTTGACACACTATCAGGAGGGATCTTTGCTGTTTTGTTACTTTCCCCTTTTCCTCACCAATGATCATGGTTAACCAGCAAACTGCTTGGTTAGTGAGTTCCCCCACCTGACATTCATTGTCCATGGCTGTGTGGCTGGTATCTATTATGTCAGGGGTCCCCAACCACTGGGCCCCAGACCGGTACCGTCCATGGGTCATTTTGTACCGGGCCACAAAGAATGAATAATCGTGATTAAAATATATATTTTATATTAGCTAAAGCTAAGAAGCCCTTTACTATCGGGGAAGAATTGATTTTGCCGGTCCTTGAAAAAGTGTTTCTGCGGGAAACTGGTCCCTGGTACAAAAAAGGTTAGAGACCACTGTATTATGTCATCAATAGGCACCGTTTCGTTCCAATCACTTGACACCGTCTGTCTCAATCACGGAAACTGTGCTTGCTGTCGGGTGAAGATAGCACGCAGCCCGACAATTTATTTATTTATTATTTATTTGACTTGTCAATCGCTTACAAGATAATAGGTATAAGTATAAACATAGTTATGAATATATGAAATGGATACATATAAGAAAAATAAAAAGAAACAATAGGACAGGGACGGTAGGCATGTTGGTGCGCTTATGCACGCTCCCTACAGACCTCTTAGGAAAGTGGTGAGGTCAATAGTAGACAGTCTAAGGTTAAAGATTTTGGGGTTTGGGGAAGAAACCACAGAGTCAGGTAGAGTATTCACTTCACAATTGTGATAAGAAAAAACATAAAATGTTTATGCAAAACATTGGGGCAAAACTCACGTAACAACTGTCTTGCTTAGCAATGGAAATTTTGGGCTCAATTGTGTTTATAAGTTAAGGACTACTATACATATCTTATTTCCATCAAGTTTTACTAATCTGCAGTAGCAATTAGTTATATATTTTTGTCAAAATGTGTATTCATGCAAAGAAAGGTAAGGACTGTAATTTTGAGAGCCACACAGGCAGAAACATAGTTTGGGTGTAGCTCTGGATAAGTGTTTGACAGAGGAGAAAATATAAAAGAGAAAAAGAGACAAAAGTATAAAAAAAGAAAGTGGAAAACTGCTTAGAGAAGGTAACATATGCACAAATTTTCATATTGCCAGTAAATGGTAGTTTCTCTTTTAGAAAGATAATTAAAATCTAAAATCAACTAAAGAGCCAAAAAAAAAAAAATTCAAATTGCTAAAAATATAGGTTGTCAACAGAGAGAGACATGTTCTATACTCTCTCTACTTCTAAAATCCATGCTTGTTTAAAAAAACAACAACATCTGAATGCTGTAACTAAAGTAATAGAGACAGAGAAGTTTATAAAATTCAGCTAATGGGCAAAAGACAAAAGAAAGTTTGGTTGGAAGATTATATTGTTTTCCAGACATCTTGGTTAAAAAAAAAAAATCTCAGAAGGCAAGGACCCTCTGTAAATATGTGCCTCAGATACTATGTTATTCATGAGCATACCTAGATCTAAATCCACCATATAAATCTAGAAGTAATACCTTGATTGACAAAAAGATGTGAAATATAGTGTGTTTCTTTTCTCAATTCTCAATCGCTGCTGTTGACGCTTTAGAAAAATGGAATAAGAATCTGATAACATTTTATATATGACTACACAAAGAACTAATTGAACAAAACTGGCAACACAGCAAAATACAAGAAGGATTACTGCACAGTTTGTTCATTATTTCCAGCTCTAAAAAGTCTGGACCTCATGGATACTCCTGTCACTTGGGTTTTTGGGAAAGCTGAGAGGAAGACACACACACACACCCCAAAAAAGAAAAACCCTCAAATGTAACACTATAGCATTGAATTGCTGAGTACACAAACATTTGGGGTGGGAGTGGGGAATCTCTTTCTTTTTTGGAACAGATGAGTCAGATTCCCTATTTCTACAGCTACAAGCATTATTTCAGCTCAATTCCCATTAAGTATTTTCTGAAAATGTCAAATACAACAGTCTCAGTTAATTTGATAACCTCTTACATATTCCATCAAATTCTTTGTATGATACTGTAGTGTTATTGAGCATTTTCTTTTCAAATTCCACATCTTCTACACTTCCATCTCTGAAATTTATTTTGTAGGAAAATAATTCATTTCTGATTCTAGTCCAGGATTTCCCCGTTGACTCAGATTTTTGTCTCAGTCTCTGACATTAGGCGTGTCTTCTTATTTTGCAACACATTTTTCTTGTTCTTTTTAGTTTTAATATTCTTAATATTGTGCACTGCTATATTTTGCTCCTTCAATGAGCCCTACTCATTTTAAAGCATTGTCCATTTCATTTTGACTTTTTATTTTTATTATTATAATTTGAAAATAATTATCCAGTGCTATCAATTTTATTTAAATATATAAACAATTTATAGCCCTCCATTTTGCAGCATTGATACTGGGCAGTGCTCAGGAGATCAAAACTAAACATCTATTTTTCTTATTTCTACCATCACTGCATGCAATAATTCTTTTCATTCTACATTAGAAATAGAGAATAAAACAGCCTGAATGATAATAAATAAAATGAATCATCGTGAAAAAATACTTTATAACTAAAATATTTTCCATTTTTTATCCCACTCTCCCTTTCTCTCATTTTACTTACTTCAAACCTGTGAGTTCTCAATAATCTGCACTCCTTCCAGAATTTCAACATCTTTTTTATACCATGACAACCAAAACTGGATGCTATATTCCAAGTGTGATCTTACAAAGGCATTATAAAATGATACTTATACTTCACGTGAATTTGAACTTACCTTCAAATATTTCATGCAACAATACTGCTTGAAATTAGCTATTAAATTCAGTTGTCATATTTATTCAGATATATTATTCTCAGTTATATAGAAAAGCTTCTTCTACTGATGTATACCCCTATCTCTTTCTATAGCAACCTTTTGATATTATATGTTCAGAGTCATGTTTTTTAAATTTAAAAATGTGAAATATACTAAATAGTCTCAGTAAATAAATCAAAAGCGATGACTCACATGGATTTAAACCTCTTATGTGAATCTATTCATTAATTCAGTGATTCTCATATAACTGTACAATATTGCGTCTCTATTCCTGCATGTTCAACAAATCTAAATGTTCTACAGGATATATAAGATTCTAGTGGATATTTGGAAAAGATTCTAATTATTTTCACAACCTAATTATTTCAGGCTAAAAAGACCAACATGGTAATAAGGCAGTTTATATGCAATGTCAAAGCAGATCAGAGCAGCTAATTAATGTTTTATGGCCTGGCTATGACATTGTTAGACAATTATGAAATTGCCTCCAACAAATTCTGACTAAGCTCCTGTCCCCTCAGGATTGCATTTGTCCAGTCCACCTACGACTTTTTGCTTAAGAAAGAAAATGAATTGATAATTGATGTTTTTGATTATTAGAAAGGTTATAGAAAGAAGAGAATTAAGATGTATAATCGCTGAAAGGATATCAGAAGTCTGTTCTTTATGTACACATTTTTTTCATGTTTTTTTCTATGTTCTCCTTCCTGTTTTTTCTTTTCTTTTTCACACTTAGTTTGATTTAGTTTTCTTTCTTTCTTCTTTCAATTGTATTACTTGTTGTCTAAGAAGAGTCAATTCCCACAGTCACTAGTAGATAGATCCTATACCCAACCCACAAACAAAGAACCATCAAATTCTTTTGGAGGATGGCAATGCCGAGTCAAAAGCCAAAAACCAAAATGTAACAAAATGTTTAATTTCAAAGAAGTTCACTGCCCATCACCACCACCACCCCAATCCATTCTTTTGCAGGAGCTCAGGCCTTAACTTATGGCTGATTATCATCAGCTGGATTTTGAGTTTCATATATAAAATTTCTGCCTGAGAACAGTTACCTAGATAATGTTTATGATCTTGAGATATCATCATTTTAAACACAAATTCTGCCACTGATCTCCAGTATCATTTTATCTTGCTGTTGCCTTAACTATATTTTACCTCTAAGTTTTTCGAACGGACTAGTAATGTTCACTATAGTAGTATTTGACTTTCAAATCGATTGACCTTACCCACCATGGTAACCACTTTGTCTATGAGCAATCTTTTCCATTCTAGTCAGTTTGTGAAAATATAAACAACATGCCCTTAAAATGTGAGGTGTCTGTTCAGAGAAGTTTGTGTACCTATATTGTAGAGTTTCATTCATTAAGAACCTAAGTTTCAAACTAGAGTAACAACAGTGGGTAACTTCTTTGATCAGCTGTTAATTTTGATCGATTCTTAATTATATATTTCTTAGTGGCCTACGTCTAAGGAAAACAGAAACTTATTATCACTATAGAGCTTCTTTATTATAATTCCCATTGATTACAAGTGCTTTAATTTTTGTCCTATGCTGTCAGATCCCTTTTTTATGAGACCTAAAGCTATAACTTGAGTCTACTACGGAGACAAAAAAAAATATTATATTCAGAATATCTGATTCCAAGACTCCCACATAATTTCTATTTCAGACAGAAAAAAATGTTTTCAGATTAATTCTACATCATAGCCACAAGCAACAACAGCATATCCATACAGTATCTTGTTCAAATATATTAGAAATGTTCATAATATAATAATTTGCTGCAATAAAATAATAAACTACAGGAAATTATATGAGCAGGACATTTAAACATGCATACTAATAGCACAATTTGAAGTATACAAACAGAAAGGGATTTGTATATTATTTAAGGGATTTATATTTTGCCTTTTCATCAATCAAAATGTAATTGTCATATACTCTCAAATTTATAATATTACCAATATGTCCTAAAGCTGAATATATGGCACAATATATCATATAGCTAAACAGAGACTACAAATCTTTTTTGTATTTCAAAGCAACTGGAGAAAATAATTTCTGCCTATTCTCTGAAAATGGAAGCATCTCCCACAAAATCATAGAATCGGAAGATGTCATTTTGGTCAAGGGGTTAAATCCCCTGCAACTCTCAAAAATTCAATTAAAGCATCACTAACAAAAGATTCTCTACTTAAACAACTCTAATAAAGAAGAACTTCAACATCTCAAATATATATTGAACAAATATTGGCTCAAAAGAATTCACTGCTACCCACTGTCAGGGTTCCGATGATATCAAACATAAGAAAAGCTTTCCTAAGATTCAACTGGAATATATCCTTTGGGTAACATCTAGACTGTCACAGAACCAGTACTCTGTATGTCACATTCTTTTCGATGCTTGAAAAGATGTGTATCACATCTTGCTTAAATATTCTTTCTTAAAGCTCAACAATTTAGGCTTAGTTTTCAGTCTCCTGACCATTGTCTAGACCAGGGGTAGGGAAACTTGGTTCTTCTATCACTTATGGACTTCAACGCCCAGAATTCCTGAGTGAGCCATAAAAGGTTCTCCATCCCTGGCCTATTGGTTTTTCAGTTGTGGGGGAAATCATTTTTTGACTTGAATGGGACTGTTTAATATACAAATGCAGGACATATTCTATTTGTATATTAAACAATCCATTCAAGTCAAAAATTGATTTCCCCCACAACTGAAAAACCAGTAGGCCAGGGATAGGGAACTTTTTATGGCTCACTCATTAATTCTGGGAGTTGAAGTCCATAAGTATTAGAAGAGCCAAGTTTCCCTACCCCTGGTCTAGATCAGGAGTCTCCAATCCCCGGTCCGTGGACTGGCACTGGGCCACAGCATGCCACAAACCAGGCCACGCAAATAAGTGAAGCCCCATCTGCAGGATGCAGGCAGCACACAAAACCACGCCCCCTCTGGTCCACAGAAAAAAGGTGGATAAAAGGTTGGGGGCCACTAGTCTAGATGACAATGATCAGATCTTTGCATCTATATCAGTTTGTCTGAATCTTTCTTCAAAAGTACTTTCCAGAAGTAGACACTATACTGAAGACAAAGCCTGAACAATGTAGAATACAATGGGATCAGATCAAATTATCATCAAAGGATATGACCTTAGATTTGGGTGGAATAGATATTTGTGATAGAATAAAGTCAAGGTTAATGCAGATTTCAAAAATCATTATGTTAGATATGCCTTATTGAAAATATGGGATAGAAACAAATCCAGCCATTGCACAAAAATTTCTCTGCATCTCTCAGTCCAAGAAGCACTATATAGATGAACTTGTCCCAACTAATGAGCAGCAGCTTCTCTATGTCTTTGAATCTTGAGTAAAATAAATTTAAATTTACCAACAAAGAAATAAAGGGAGACGAGGAAGCTATTTCAAGCTGTTAGTGGAAGTAGTATGCAATATACCCATATTTGGGTAGACCAGGTTGCCCTCATAGACTGGTTTCACTGAAAAAACACTTAAGATACTTGATTTGGAGAATGAAAACCTCCAAAATTTATATTTTATTATGAAAATATCACGATAAAGACTCCACTTTGAGTTCAGTCAACAATTAATCTGTGGAATAACTTGCCTCCAGAAGTTGTGGGTGCTCAACACTGGATGTTTTTAAGAAGAGATTGGACAGCCATTTGCCTGAAATTGTAGGGTCTTTTGCTTCAGCAGGGGGAAGACCTCCAGGGTCCCTTCTAACTTGTTATTTTGTTATTCTTTAATAAGATGGCATGGCTTCCAGGTTTCAGTTTGCAAAAGGTGCTTCAAAGCATGTGGGAGCATAAGTATAACACAAATCTGCAACACCAAAAAGCTGCTGCTCCCTTTCCCAGGATAGCAAATGGCAAACTCAAAAAGGTACCAATGGGGTACTAGAAGATGCTTTGAAGCAGGCATGGACACAACTTTAATAACTCATTAACTCAAGTACCTATTTTTCAGGGATTCAGGGAAGAGATATTACTTTTTTTCCCAGAGATACTCTCTCTATTACAGCAGGAACACCCAAAACAACTTTTCACTCCAAAGCAGAGCACTTCCCTAATTTCATGCTATACAATTCCTTTGAAAATAGGAAGCACCAAAGCAACAAATAACTAACACATGTACAATATTTAAGATAAATTCAAGTATAAGACCAGATAGAGGCTAAGTCAAAGGAAAATACAATGTACTAGAGGACACAATAGAAATTAAATTTCAAGAGGATATGTTTGACTACATAATATACTTATTGTATATTACTGTGCAGAATCTGATCTGGAATATGTAGTATATGCCTCCAGTATATTAAGAATCATGACAAAATATAATCTCTATAATTTGGAAACAAAATATTTATTTGATAATATAATACTTCAAGACACATTATCAATGCATTCACTTCTTTGTGTGGGTCAAATTGAATTACCTGGTTTTTTTTCAAGGTATGAAAAAAATTAAGAAATACCCTAGTTGATATTAAAAGAGGCATAATTATGTGGTGCTCAAGAAAAATGCCAAACAAATACCTCGTGTTTTATTAAGCGTACCATACAATGGATTCTTTGTACTTGTTCATTTTCAGTTAAATTCCAGCTTGTGACCCTAAATATAATGCATGTGGCTTGAAATTGATTTCTGTCTTGGTTGCTAAGTGACTGCTTTGATTTAGAAATCTTACTGTTCATTGACACTGATTACTCAGTCGTAGAACTCCTAGAATTAGAATTCAAGTGACATATATATTAAGGAATAGTTCATGTAAATTTAACAACAAGGAATATCTTTCTTGAGGGCTTTGACTATCATTCTATCCAGAAAATATTATGATTAAAGAATCTGAGCCCCTATATTTTGCCACAGAACAATTTAGTGACATCATCTAGATTATTTAAATAGCAAATATATTGAAGATTAGGAGTGCAATATCAATTCTTAAATATAATTAGGACATGTTCACTTTCATTGTACAAAAACAATTTCAGGGAAGATAGCAGTCACTGTTATCAAGCACATAAAATATCTATAACCACAAAGCAATTATTCTGCAAGGCAACATTTAATTACTTAAATGCCAAATGCAATTTTAAAAGCAAGCTTACAATCTTAGCCTCCACCATGACAATAGATATATTACTTTCTGTATTTATATTTCTTACTACTATTACACAGTTACTGTACAATTTACAAAAATATTGTGAAATCTCAAATAATTAGAGAGTAATCCAGTTGGTATATTGTAGTTGTTCAGGTAGCTCTTCAGTATGCAACAGTAATAGGTATGAGTTTTAATATATTTAATATATTTTAAAACTTTTAGGATTATAGGCTGCCTTGAGCATGTAAGTAGGTGGCATGCAAATTATTGTACTGTTAAACAAAAAAATGGATAGGGTTTTCCTTTCAAGAACATATTTATTAAGTAACACATATCGTTCTTCAACTACTACAAATGTTACACAAACAGGGATAATAATACAAATAGCTTGTTAAGCACCCTTAAATGTAACACACGTAGTTCTGGATTTATGACCACAACTGAGACCAACATTTGTGTTGCTAAGTGAGACATTTGTTAAGTGAGTTTTACCCCATTTTACACTTTTTTTGCCACAGTTGTTAAGTGAATCATTGTACTTGTTAAATTAGTAACATGGTTGTTAAGTGAATCTGTATTCCCCATTGACTTTGCTTCTCAGAAGATGGCAAGAAGTGATCACATAACCCCAGTATACTGCAACCGTCATAAAAATGAGTCAGTTGTGAAGCATCTGAATTTTGATCATGTAACCACAGGAGATGCTGTAACCATTTTAAGTATGAAAAATGATCATGTCACTTTTTCAGTGACGTTGTAACTTTGAACGGTCACTAAAACTGTTGTAAGTTGAGGATTACCTGTACAGATTTCTGTTTCTTTTCTCAGTAGACATTTAAACTACTACTCAAAATTACTTACTTAAAAGATAGAGACAGAATGAAATTAGTATTCTGTTGCTGATAGAAGTCATTCATCAGCAAAATAGAATGATTTTCAATAATTCTGCCTCCTACCAAATAAAATATCTTTCGATCAGTTTGAAGATATGTGAATTATTCTTCCTATTCTACCAACAAATACTTTCATCAGAAGAAGGATATCAACTGGATATTACTATCATGCTGTACCCATATTGATTCATTTTGCAAAGCTCTACTGATCAAACAATCTGATCCTATCGTTAATTGTTCAGAAATAAGATTGCAGTGCTGGTAACTGCAATGTTTCCTTTAAGGAAAAAGAATGGTGCAAGTTGTAGTCACTGACATACATTTAGCATTTCTGAAATTTCATAAACAAATTTCAACAGCGGTCAGAACAGTTCATGGTTATGCAAATGGACAATAACAATAGGTAATTTTCTAAGGTTGAGCTCCATATCCACCTTGCCCTGATGCCAGGTTGGCCCAGTTACAGCTTGGGAGACATGAATGCAAAATATCATCATCAATTGACTCCAAACTCATCTCAACAACCATCTATCTCTTCTATTTCAAATGATAACAAGAAAAGTGGCATGTCCCAAACACTGCAATGAACTGTTGAAATGCTCATCGTGAGCAAGCAATTCCTGTGCTGAATTGGATATTGGATGATATAACTTTTGAGATGACATTCTGATTGTATAGGTTTATGATGCTATGACTATTGGATGCTTTTTACTTGTGCAGATAGAAACCGTATGTTTGCAAATAACAATGATTGGTGTTTGCTTTCCCAGCATGAATAGGTGAAGGAGGGAAATTTATCAATGGGAGTCTGTGGTAACTGCTGTCCTGACAGAACATCTAACCTAATTTTGACATTTGGAGAGTGATTTCCCAAGTCAATTTCATTTCTAGCTGATATCAGCATGGGAGACAGACAGCTTAAGGCCACTGTAGAATTGCTCTCAATCCTTTCAGTAGCACTCTATAAAAATAGGGATCTTTTCAAAGAAAAGCATCAGTGATCATTAATTGTAAAAATATACTGTATTGTCCCACAGGGGAACACCAAGGTTAATATCATATAACCACAGGGATATAAAAGGATCTAAATAAAGGGATATATAATGCTTCTGTTCTCTAAGCTCAAATAACATTAGTGGAAAATTTAACTGAGGGGGCAAATGTAGTATAAATACTGCAATGCAATATATATGTGACTCAATGTTTCATTAACACTTCTGCCAGAAGCATTGAAAATAAGAAGTGGGAACTGTTCACTAAAGATAGTATTAAAGAAAATCTTCACAACACAACACCCTGGGGAAATCAAATAGCGACAAAATATTCAATATCAGCATAACATTCCTTTCCATAAAAAGAACTAAAACAGTAGTGTCCATTCCTTATTTAAATTGCATAAATGAGGGCATGATGAAGAATAATAGTTTCATGTAAGCTGTCTATGAAGATACTGAGAAGTTCTAGAACTTCGAGAATAGTTCTAGAACCGAAGAAGCTTCAGTTGAAAGCTTTTTCAGGATGAAAAGCAAAACATTTTTAAGGGGAAAAAACTGAGAAAGTCCAGTTGTCTTTTGAATGGCACCTTTGGGACTTTCTTAAGCTCTTTTAAGTACATCAGAGCAACACCTTTCAAATACTGCCAAGTGAAAAAATGAGTGCAATAAAACATGTTTTAACACACAAAAAGCATTAACAGTTGACAAGGTGAGTGTTGCTTTGGGTAAGTATTAATATAATGATTATATATTTAATCTGCACCATAAGCTTTACAACACATTGATGAATACAATTTGTTCAAAAAGAACAGAAAGTATTAAAATAAAAATCATTTATTCACTGTTACTCTAGTGTTGGCTTTATACCAGCCTGACACATTCCAAAACTTGAGTCTAGTAATCCTAATTAAAGGTGAAAACCAGAACCATTTGAGAGCTTACTTTTGGGGACAGGGAAATCTTCTTTATTGATCCCATCTAGATTCAAGAAATGGAAAGGGGGGAGGGAAAATTCCCCTCTTCAAACCAGGTGGCGACAGCTTAGTCAAACAGCTATATTCAAGTGTTCCACAACTCAGGTAAAGTTAGGAAAGTAGAGATCCCAGGGGTGCATTCAATAGGTTGTATTATGTTGTGTTTAACACCAAGATTTTGCTCCACTGCTCAACTAAAGATACAGATGATGCAAACTGCAGATTGCAAACTACTGATTGCAAAAAAAAAAGTAACTCAAATAATACTGACAGGAAACTTTAATTGTCCCAATATCTGTTGAGAAACAAACATATTCCTTTCCGGAAATTTCTGATTTGTGTTGCTGACAACCTTGTCCATCAGAGAGTGGAGGAAAGGACAAAAGGATCAGATATTCTTTACTTGATATTGACCAGTAGGAAAAACTGAATTGAGGAAATGGAATATGCAAAAACACTAAGAAATCATTCAATTCTGAACTTCTTAATTTCAGGGGAAAGTAAAATTGTGTGTAGTTAAATGTATATCCTGAACTATAATGAAACAAAATTTAATAATCCTAGAGCAATTATAAGCAGGGTCTCATTAAAGGAGAATTGGGGGGACGGGACCCAAGAGTTTCTGAAAAGAAGATAGATATAAAAATCTTTTATATAGATATAAAAATCCTCCAAATAATTCCAATGAAGAAAAAATAAGGACAGCAGATAAAACCAATTTAGTTATCTGAAAGGCTAGGGTGGGATAGAAACATATATAGATGCTGTAAAGAGGACAGATCGCAGATCTCTTCCAAGCTTACAGACAAGTAGCCAGACATATAGAAAGCAAAGCTAAAGCTCCAAATTGTCTGACATATATTTAATTTTTGTCCCATTTTCTCACTGTACTCTGTCACTTTTATTATTAGTCTTTGCAGATATTTTGTATTTGGTTAATAGAGTAATGTCATTGGACACCATAGGACAGATTATTGATGTTTCTTCTTCCAATTTCAAAAGCATAGTCATCCTCTTTCAATTTAGCTTCCCTTAATATAAATTCAGCATGTAGGGTGAATAAATAAGGGAGGAGAACATATTTAGCCTTATTTCTTTGTCAACCTGGAGCCAGTCTTTCACAACATTCTGTCTATTGTGTTTTCTCATGAAAAACCATGGGAAGTTTTGGGATTCCCATTCTCAGTATGTTCAACAGCTGGCCATGATACACAATAACTGAAGGAATTTCTACAATGAACGAAGCATGACTTCTTTTTAGTACTCTTGCCTTTCTCAATTATCCTGCATGCCTTGTGCTCCTTAGCTTTCTCTAAAGTCAACTTGAGAGAGTGTGATGGCTCATGAGGTTAGGATGCTGGACTGACAATCAGTAGGTTTATGTTTGAGACCCATTTGCTACCTTGGGATGGGGTGAGCTCCCCTCACATATTCTAGCTCCTGTTGACCCAGCAGTTCAAACTGCTCGCTTTTGTAAGTAGATGGGTACCATTTCAGAGGGCAACTTAATGGGAACATGAAAGGAGCCCCAAACTGGCAGTCCCCAGGCAACAGTGATGTCACCGTTCAGTCCTTTCAGCCTGAAAGTGCTTCGGTGCTCCTGACACAACTGTAGTAGTAGTAACTTGATCATCTGCATACAAAATTAGAGATATTGTATGATAGCTTGTATACTCTGTTAAATATCCTTTTTTGGTAAAGGAATATAGATCGGCAATCTGATGGCCACTGTGTCAGTGTCCAAATGTTCTGGCTTAACTTGGTTAGAATCTTTACTGATTTCTTTTCTAGTACTTGCCATATTTCAGTGGAAATATTTGTAGCATATTTAACTACCCAGATAGACCATTTTTAATCCACGTATTACTATTACTCCTGGATTATCACCCTTTAAAAACTGACAACACAGATAGGTTTTGTATGGGAGTGTTTGAAATCAGTTGCATTTCACTGAGAGATTAGGCTCAAAATGCTTACTGATATTAGTTAGATTTGCATCCTGACTTTAAGGAGCTCTTTATCTGCTTTAAGTATACCTTTTTAATTTTTTTGTTATTTCGATTAATAGTTTTTAAATTATCTTATAATTTCTTATATACTCATGAACATCATTGTAAATATTATAAAATACTATCTTATTCTGATTAAGATTAGTTTAGGTTTAATTAATTCTATGGTATTTAATGTGTCTTAAGTTTCATTGGGTTTAATCTTATAAATTTTAGCTTACTAGCCTCTCTATAGTGTACAGGTTGTCATTATCATTTAATATTATACGTCTATTAATAAATAGTGTTTTCAGTCAACACTTGATAATCTTGTCATCAATGCTTATTTTACACTTTTATTGTTCAAAGACAGAAAATGACTATCTATAATAATGAATCAGAAAAAGCTAAATATTGCATCAGTGTCTTAGAAACATGTTTCTACGACATTTCTCAAAACAAAAGCTTTTATTTAAAAAATGAAACAAAAAGTCAAATTAAGAATTAGTTAAATTCAAAATTTAAAAATGAATACACAACACACTATTATATATATTTAAATGGCAAAAGACATTGTTAACTTCTAGAAGTGAAAATATTTCAGTTAAAAAATTGTGCCTTTAGGAAGATTTTTTAGAAATAGATTAGACCAGTGATTCTCAACCTGTGGTCCCTGGGCCACTGGGGGAGGGGGGAGAAACAGGACAATGTCATCACAGAGGTCTGTGAAGGCTTGAAGAAATGTTATAATTTAAATATTGAGTTAGGTTTTGGTGGTCTGTGGCCATGGTCTGTGACCACAAAAGGTATTTAAAGGGGGTCCATGGTGAAGAAATGTTTGAAAAACCACTTTATTAAATAAATGCATCAGAAATTATGATGAATGTTACAAAATATGATTCCAGAAGAAATAAGATGTTTACTATTATGATTTCAGTTTATAAATTTATCGATTTCAGTTTGTTTCAATTTATACTCTATTCTTTCATTAAAAAAATGAACTAGTAGTTGTGTAGTGTGGTAGGATTCGCAGGAGAAATTCCTGACAGGGACCGCGACATGAACGCAGGAGAAATTCCTGACAGGGACCGCGACGTGAACATCTGGTCATGCCTGAATCGCCTACGGACAGGAACAGGACGATGCAAAGTCCTCATGCAGAAATGGGGCTACAATAGGGATGGAGAAACTGCTTGCGATTGTGGGCAGGATCAGACAATGCAACATCTTCTGGTCTGCCCCCTCCTACCAGAGCCATGCACTGTCAATGACCTGGAGACTTTCAACACCAAAGCCAGATCCTGCGCTCTGCACTGGACAGGACTTGTGTAGTGACTCGAGAAGAAGATTAAAAAAATCACTTCTTGAAACTGTAAAAAGAGATCTTTTGTTTCTTGGAGATCTGAATGGAACTCTTTTCCCAAATCTTGACAAATCTGTTCATATAAAAGTAATTCTGCTAAACTCCCCAAAATGTTTTAGACTCTACTGTACACCAGTGCTTTCCCTTTCAGACATATGGAGATGAATACATCTTTTGGACATTTTTGACTTTTTTGTCTTTTGCCATTGTTCAGTTCATTTTTAACCATTTTAAATCACATTTCACCTCTCTCCAGAGAAACACATAAGATTGTAAGTTTACTTTTTTTTGGTCTGCTGTTGTATACTAGCCATTAATTCTTGATCATTGTAATTATATGGTATTCTCTCTTCTGTATATCTATGCATAAAACAAGAATAAAACTTGGATTAAAAACATTGAAGTTTTTGTCTCTTGATTTCTTTCCTGTTCCACTTGGAACATCTTCAAATATCTTGGAATATATTACATGAACTACTTCAATGAGTAGATCACCTATCATTACAATAATCAAAAACATGGCAAATAAATAAGCATTATAGAAATGTATTCATCAAATTGAGGGTACTATGGACTGTTTTGATAATATGAACTGGTGTTCCAGATTCTAAAATACATACAAATCAGCTGAAATAATTACTCTGTCATTATTATTTAATAACAGATTGCATTAATTAGGCAATATAATAAATCAAACAGCCAAATTTTTCTTGAGGTTAAACTTAAAGCATACACAAATGAAAAGTTTGGGAAATACAGCAAGAAAGCTGGGAAGAACAGGCACAAACTTTCTGATACCTGTTTATTCTCTGCCTGATGCTAGGGCTTGAAATTATTTTCCTGCTTGTACGTTTGTCCTAAAAGGCAAAAATTGCAACCTCTCATTGACTCTTCCTTTTTAACAAGCACTGAAAAATCTTTCCTGATACCACAAACGATCTAGGCTCATTCTATACAAAGCCATAATACTGTGCATGGCAATGATTGGCCTACTTCACACTGTGTGAAAGTATTAAAAACACAGAAACAGGCAACCTGGCTCTTCAAACAAGTCTTGGAGCTTCTGCCTTCAAGCTGAACAAGAGGCGTGCATAAGCGCACCAACGTGCCTACTGTCCCTGTCCTATTGTTTCTTTTTTTTTTTCTTATATGTGTCCATTTCATGTATTCATAACCATGCTTATACTTAAACCTGTTATCTTATAATTGCTTGACAAAATCAATCAATCAATCAATACGTTTAAATCTAAGGTACAATCAAATAACAAAAGAGAAATTGTTTTGTCTAATTCAGAACACTGAGAATATTTTAATCTTATAGTGGGATCTGTGTATATACATAGTTCTAAAATCTGATGCTTACAGAACACACAAAAATGGTTCAGCAGCTGCTATGCTATGGCAGCTGTTTCTCTTGTTCCCTACTGTCCTGCTGTCCCTGTTTATTTCAACCATTTGTCAATCCATCTGTTATTTCAAACTAGATTTCAAAAGCTTCTGGATGGAGAGAGGCTATTCAAGTTACAAGCTACCTTTGGAAAAGCATCTGTCCCATCTGAACATTATGATAATCAAATGAAGGTTCTCTTTTCATCTCATCCCCTCAAGGAAGCAATTCAGCCATGATTCAGTTTTCTTTTTTCACAAGAATATGTCCAGGGATTAGATCTATTTATTCACTTCTAGGAAGGAACATCAGCATATAATACTACCTGGTTTCACATATGCTTCTGATCACACCTCATGCTGTTCGCCTAAAATAAAATAAAAAATAAAAACACACCCCAGAACCTTCAATAGGGAAGACATTCAGTGAAAGCCGAGCTCCTGCAACAGATGCGACTTGCAAAACTGCACGAAATCTTGGCGAAAAAAATTCGATACGCCCCAGTCTATGTTTATTCAGAGACCTTGAAAGAAAAAAGAAAAGCAAAGAAAAAGACGAATAGATATCGGCCCATTTTTCAAGTACTGAGTACAACCGCTTTTGAGCGACACCAAAATCTTTGAATACGACTCAAGACCCATCTTGACGGGGGACGCAAGAGCAGCCTCCGTGGCTTCAAGAGCAACAGGCTCTCGGGGCTTTTTCATCCGTTTTGCACAGGGGTTTCCCCCGCGAAGAGCCACCAGACAGCCTCGTACCGTCGGGGTACAAAGGACGCACGGCCCCCCTCGGCCTCCCTCCCTCTCAGCAACGTTTCTCTTCCGGGCGGAGCTGGCCATCTCCAGCTTCCCACGTCTCTTTCCCTGCGCTCAGCATCGCGGCGGCCGTCTGTCTACTACGCCCATCGGAGCCAGGCTGCCGGCTCGCTCCTGGGAAGAGCTGCCCAGGGGCGGCGGGCGGCGGGCGGCAGGCAACCCGCCGCTCAGCCCTCCAAGGGAGCTGCGCGGGAAGCCCATCGTTGAACGCTCCCCAGGGGCGGCATCCTCCGCGGCAGGAAAGCCCGACGCCGGATCGGGCATCCAGAGACGTAGCACGCTGGCGCTCGCCTCCCCGCTTGCTCTCCGCTCCCGCGGCGAGGATCAGGGGAGGGGGCTGACGCGATGCGGCAAGGACGGAGAGGCGGAGGCCTCTGGAGCGGGCGGCGCGCTTCTCTTACCCCGCTCAGGCCGGGAAAGCGACGGCTCGCCGAACCGACCGGGCTCCGGTATCCCGCTGTCGACTGACCGCAGCACCCCACGCCGCCGCCGCCGCCGCGATCAGCCCAGATTCCCTCAAAGCAACAGAAGCAAGCGTGTGACTTGCTTGAAGTGCCAGGCGGGCACGTCTCGCCTCGTGGGAAAGGAGCCGGCCCGCGGGGACGCAATCGCATTCGACCCCCCCCCCCCCCTCCGGATACAAACCGCCACTCACCGCTCCGCCTGGCAGCGGGGACAACGGCGTCCCGGCTCGGCCGAGGCCACGCCCCCAAACCCGCCCCCACCTCACGCCTCGCCACGCCCCCTTTCCCCATTCCAACCAGTTCTCCGGAATATGACTCAGCGCTCTTTCGATTGGTAGAAGCGACGCGCTGCTTCTGCTCCGCCGGGAAAGGTGTTTTCTTCGCCCCGCCTCTCCCCATGCGGATAAAGGAATGACAGCAGCGAGGCGGGCTTCTGACGTTGATGCTATGTGGGCGACCCTCTACGAAGAAGGCGGAGGGTTCACTTGAACAGGTTCCCATACGCGTGCATGGGCGTGTCACCTATGCTTGTGTCATGTGACACATGGCAGATATACCCATATACCTATGCATATAAAGCTATATCCCACGTGAGCGAGAAATCAAAAAAATTGGCATGCACGTCCTAGAGCATTGAATATATTTCCATTTATTTCCATCTCTCAACTTGGTTTGAGACTTGTTTTGTTAAGCTACATCCATTATTTAGCAACTGCTGCTTGAAAAGCTTGCTTTGAATAAATAGGCACTGATCAGGTTGTATTTATTGTACTTATAAAACACACAGTGTATCGCTAAGGATAGTCTTCTTCTAATTTAGACAATACAGAAACTATAATTCCCTCAGATAGCTCGAAGCCATCAAAAACATCAAGGCAATGCAACAATAAAATGACTTAATTATATAAAATATAACACTATTTACAACTAATCATAATAGTTCCATTTCTGGCACAGGGAGCTCCACAACATTCACATCCTCAAAGATTCCCTGAAGCAGTGCTATTTTTACAAGCTTCTTTCTGTAGTAAGCTTCCTTCTTGTACACTGCTCAAAAAAAATAATAAAGGGAACACTTAAACAACACAATGTAACTCCAAGTCAATCATGCTTCTGTGAAATCAAACTGTCCACTTAGGTAGCAACACTGATTGACAATCAATTTCACATGCTGTGGTGCAAATGGAATAGACAACAGGTGGAAGCCATAGGCAGTTAGCAAGACATCCCCAATAAAGGAGGGGTCCTGCAGGTGGGGACCACAGACCACTGCTCACTTTCTATGCTTTCTGGCTGATGGTTTGGTCGCTTTTGAATGCTGGCGGTGCTTTCACTCGAGTGGTAGCATGAGACGGAGTCTACAACCCACACAAGTGGCTCAGGGAGTGCAGCTCATCCAGGATGGCACATCAATGCGAGCTGTGGCGAGAAGGTTTGCTGTGTCTGTCAGCGTAGTGTCTAGAGCATGGAGGCGCTACCAGGAGACAGGCTAGTACATCAGGAGATGTGGAGGAGGCCGTAGGAGGGCAACAATCCAGCCTTTGTGCAAGGAGGGAGCGGAGCACTGCCAGAACCCTGCAAAATGATCTCCAGTGGGCCACAAATGTGCATGTGGCTGCTCAAATGATCAGAAAGAGACTCCATGAGGGCCTGACATCTTCAGGTGGAGGTTGTGCTTACAGCCCACCACCATGCCAGAGAACACTAAGATTGGCAAATTCGCCACTGGCTCCCTGTGCTATTCACAAATGAAAGCAGGTTTACACTGAGCACATGTGACAGACGTGACAGGGTCTGGAGACACCATGGAGAACATTCTGCTGCCTGCAACATCCTCCAGCATGACCATTTTGGCAGTGGGTCAGTAATGGTATGGGGTGGCATTTCTTTAGGGGGCCGCACAGCCCTCCATGTGCTCGCCAGAGGTAGCCTGAGTGCCATTAGGTACTGAGATGAGATCCCCAGACCCCTTGTGAGACCATATGCTGGTGTGGTTGGCCCTGGGTTCCTCCTAATGCACGACAATGCTGGGCCTCGTGTGGCTGGAGTGTGTCAGCAGTTCCTGCAAGACGAAGGCATTGATGCTATGGACTGGCCAGCCCATTCCCCAGATCTGAATCCAATTGAGCACATCTGGTACATTATGTCTCGCTCCACCCACCAACACCACGTTGCACCATCGACGGTCCAGGAGTTGGGGGATGCTTTTGTCCAGGTGTGGGAGGAGATCCCTCAGGAGACCATCCTCCACCTCGTCAGGAGCATGGCCAGGCATTGTAGGGAGGTCATACAGGTACGTGGCAGCCACACACACTGAGCCTCATTTTGACTTGTTTTAAGGACATTACATCAATGTTGGATCAGCCTGTAGTGTTTTTTTCCACTTTAAATTTGAGTGCAACTCCAAATCCAGACCTCCATGGGTTGCTAAATTTGATTTCCATTGATAATTTTTGTGTGATTTTGTTGTCAGCACATTCAACTATATAATGAACAAAGTATTTAATAAGAATATTTCATTCATTCAGAATGAATGAATACATAAAGATTATTCTATTTTAATTCTGAATTTATAGTTCTGAATTTTAATTAAATTCTGAATTTCAAGTAATTTAAATTCTGAATTTTAATTTAACCCAGAATCAATTTTGTAATAAGCTTACTCAGTAATAAGCCACATAAGCTTATTCTGTAATAAGCTTTTTTCCAATAATATGCCACAAGATCTGCTACAGTAAGCATATCTGCTATTTAAAAAAAACTGGCCTCTATAGTTTTTCCACCTTGTGCCACTACGTCTAAGTGTATTGGTGAGAAATACATGCATTAACCATACCATGAGGGTTTGTACATTGAGCAATCTAAACACAACCGTTTTATTTATAACTCAATCCAATATGAAATTTGATAAAAATTAATGAATATACAACATTGAAGTAAGGTACTTCATTAGGTATATCATCATTTATAACTTGGCCTATTTTTAAATTGTTTTTCCAGTTAGGCCTTTAATTACATTTTGACTACTAGTAAAGTGAGAATATAAACAGTTTTGACTAAATGTTATAGATTAAATCATAAAGGCATTTTTTCTTAGTTGGCTGAATTGACACTATATTCTAAGCTAAAATAAGGCTGGCTACATTTACCCCAGTATGATGCAAACGACTAGCTCAGTGATTAATGTATGATTTAGAGCAGAATTCCCCAACCTTTCTGGCTTTGCAGACCAGTTGGTGAGAGGGGGGATGGTTCTGTGTGAGTGGTGGGCAAGTGCAGGCAAACAACTGCATTTGCACAAGCAGCAGGCATGTGCTCCTGCCACTCGTGCAGGTATAAATAACCCACTACTCACTCAAGTGGGGATGCACACACATGGGCTAGCCTGCCATTCCTGGTTCCAAACTGTTCAATGCCCGTAATGGGCCACAGCCTAGGGGCTGGGGACCTAATTTAGAGTGCTCTGCAAGCTCAACTTACTAATTCTCCTATGCTTTATGAAGATACAACACATATAACATATTGAAGTACAAACTACCTAACTGTATTTTAGCCTAGGAGAGTTACAATAGCTCAACAATTAGATGCTATGCTTGTCAGGTGGAAAGCAGACAGCCCAGGTTCAAGCGCTGCACGATGGGGTGAGCTCCCATGGTTCATCATCATTATTTGCTCCCATTACTCACTTTCAAACTGCCAACCTAGCAGATAAATAGGCAATGCTGACAGGAAGATTACTGCATTCCATGCTTTCATGATGGTGGAAGCATCTCAATGCAGGCTTCCTTGGCTGAGAACCGAGATGAGCAATGCGTCCTTGAGTCAGTGACAACTAGAAAGGGAAAAGCTTTTAGTCTAATATGTTCTGGAAACTCAACCACTATGAGTACTTTACAGTTCAATAGTTTCTATAAATTCAGATACTGGGGTAAGTAAACCCCCATAGGGTTTCATGTATTGTATTAAATGAACAGTTTTATAATTTATGCATGTTGAATTACACAAAAATCCTAATCTTGATTAACTTCCCAAAACCTGTATAAAGCGTGCATTGTGTCTGTTAGCGAAAACTATAGCTAACAAAAATCCAGGCAATCTGAGCTTTTTGGTGCCATTTAGAAGACATCTGGGTTTTGCTGTTTTAGGCTCTCCAAATTTGTAACTAAGCTGGTTTAGCTAAATATTTCATCTACAAAACCAGTTCAAATGGAAGGAATGAACTTCAGATATTACATGAAAAAGATGAATGAAGGAGACTGAAAGTTTTTCTTGTCCAGAAGTATCTGTACATTTAGTATCCTAAATGTACTAGGACAAATAACATGCTTGGCCTCCTGCTAGCACATGCTTTAATGTAAAGCACATCCTATCTGTGCAGCCAGGAACAAGAAATTAGTCTGATGCATTAGTCTGCTTGAAATTATGGAGAAATTATTGCATAATGAACACTGCATTCTTGAACTTGGCAGGAGGAAACCAAGGGGAAGGAACTGAACATGTCCAATAGGTATTAGATCAGTGGTCCCCAACCTTTTTTGTACCAGGGACCAGTTTCACCCAGAAACACTTTTACAAGGACAGGCAAAATCAATTCTTCCCCAATAGTAAAGGGCTTCTTTACTGTTACTGTTGCTACTATAAAGGGCTTCTTGACTATTTCTTTACTAAAAACATATTTTTATATATATTTTAATCACAATTATTGATTCTTTGCGGCCCGGTACAAAATGATCCACAGAGCGGTGCCGGTCCGGGGCCCCTGTATTATATTATTATTTCTCAGTCATTGGGAGCTCAAAGGAGATTCATGTTCAGTTAGGTTTTTCCATCCTATCGGCATCTTTTCTCTGATTCACAGGAAGAAAAAGGAAATGGTTTCTCTCTGGTTTACAGAACAGTTTGGTGGCAAGGCAGGAAAAAAAAAAAGAGTAGCTCAATGAAACGAGGGGGAAAACACTACAAATACGCCTAAGGATGGGCTGTGGCGATTCCATGACTATAATGTAGTTCTGTGCACTGCTGTGTCCAATTAATCCCCCCTTCCAGCCGAAATTAACTTTCTCGCCACTTTTAAAAACGTTAAAAACGACGGCGGGGGGGGGGGAGTATTTATTCATGCCGCAAATTGGACAAGGGTGCTACCTGCCATGCCATTCTTCGGGTAAGAAAATTCAAGGCCGAGAATGGAAAAAGAAATCCTGCCGGAGAGAGACCGCCCGCTGCCAGGAATAAAATAGACTGTAGTTGAGAGAGAGAGAAAAAAAAAGAAAGAAAGAAAGAAAAAAAACGTCGTGTATGAGAAAATTCAAAATAATCCGAGCCCGCCTCGTAGCCAGGAGACGAGAGCCGATCCGCCACACCCAACCGTGGATCCGCCTCCCGTCTCAACCAAATGACGCCTCTGTGGGCGCAGTCAGATCGTCTTGTCCTCCTCCTAGGCCGAGGTGTTGTCTGGGTACCGCGAGAATTGCTCTGTCGGCGGGTCACTATGCCGGTAGGGCCGGGATGGCTGAGGAGTTCCGTCAATTAGGCTCAGCCCTTCGGCCATCTCTGACGAAATGGCACCCCGAGGCCGTCCGGTAGTGGCACCTCAGGCCGCCATGCGCAGACGCGGGGCTCGAAAGCGCCTCAAGTTTCGGGCCGAAGACGTCTGCTTGGAGCGGAGTGAGTAGCGAGGCCTGGGCATCGGGTCCGATGGCGGCCATTGTCCCCTGATCAGCTGCCCTGAACAGTCGCTTTCTTTCCGCAGTGACCGTGGCCGACTATGCAAATTCGGATCCTGCTGTCGTGAAATCTGGGCGGGTGAAAAAGGCTGTGGCCAATGCGGTGCAACAGGAAGGTGAGTTTGGTCAAAAATGTTCACGGAGGTTTAAACTGAACGCTCGACTTGGTTTGCTGAGTTTACATCGCGTTCAGAAGCATCGAGGAGCTATTGTGACATGACAGAACAGGGGCATTTGTGGCTGAGGACACACAAGGCTATTCATGGTGATCCAGCAGTAAAACCTATTTACACTTTGATCTTTTTAGAAATACATTTTGCGATATTTGTGAAGAGTCCTATAGCATCTCTGGAAAACACTCAGGCGGTATCTTTCGAATACAAGGAAATTACTTTTAACAGAGAGTATGCTTGCAAACTTTTCTGTGCTATGTTTTTAGCATTTTGATTGATGTTTACGTTTTGTGTCAGTCATATTTCATGCAGTCAGAGTTCTAGGTGGCAAATATAACTGCCTGTCAGATGTTAAGTAGATGTTTCCTGTTTATTCAAACTTTCAAACTCTCTTCCAGGGTTGAATTTGTTCAAATTCATATAGGATATACTTTGAAAACAATATAAAAATTGAATAATGAACTTGATGAACAATAGTTCTACATAAATATAGTCAAAATAATATTTAATATGTCTCCTAATTGGATAGCTGTGGCAGATAAAATCAAAATGAAAAAGTCATTACAGCCTGAATTTGAATGTTTATTTGTAGCTTCTAATCTAAAAGGATTGTCTGAAACATTCAGTACAGAACTGTTTAAACATATTTAGATTACAAATCTGACTATTAATTCTATTTTAGTAATCTAATAAAACCTTATACAAGGGTACATTTTTAAAGAACTCACTGCCACTATCCAGAAATAATTAAAGAATCTAATATAAAATATTAGTCTAAATTGATCTTGTCTCTTATCTATTTTCCTGGTAACATTTATATGAAAAGTGGAGGTGTGTTTCTTTCCCTGTTCTCAGGGAATAATAAGCATTTACCAATATGTATAATAAGACAAATTGTTTCCGTTTAAAGGACAATGAAATAAATGTTTAATTACAACATGAACATTTGACTTTTCACAATCATATTTTTCCCTTAAAGGAATAAGTTTTCACATTTTTTCTTATTGTCTATCTATGAGCTATCTTCAACTCTCTAAGTTATTTTAATTTTATGGATGTAGAGAGTTCACTCTTTATTAACTTCCAAACTATCAGCAACATATTCTTGCATCATGATAGCACTTAATTTTCAAGGATAAACGAGCAAGAACATTTGCTTGAGAGAAATTCCTAAAATAACAGAGAATACAAAAAGGTCATTTAATAGTGAATGCATTAACATTAGCCTAAAAATGATTTAGGACAGAGCTGTCAAACTCCCAGCCCACGGGCCGGATGTGTCACACGCTGGCCATGCCCATGCTCAGTTTAGCGAAGGGGGCGGGGAGTCCTGATAGGTAATGTGATAACAATGTGACAATGTGAGTTTGACACCCCTGGCTTAGTATCCCTTGCTTCTGGATTGAAATACTCACACATCGTTGCTATAGTTGTTCATTTTCTACTCAAGAACAAACAGAAGTCAAAGCATGCAAACCAAAACAGAGTCTTTAACAGATAAAACTAAATAGTTAGTTTTTTATTGAAAGCAAACAGAATAGTCCAAAATTAAGCCAAGTTTCTGAGACCAGATCAGGGTTGTCATCCAGGTAGCATCCACGCAGATCCAAGCCAGAGATCAGACAATTTTTTTCAACCAAGCAAAATGAGTTAGGGCTGTTTCCTGAATCAGGCAGTAGCCAATTGTCACTAATCAAAAAATCTCCTTTGCTTGGCAGAGAATGGCTGTGCCATTTCAACTCACTGGGGTGCAGAAGCTGAGAAGTCTTACATTATTTAACTGTTCTAGCTGTCTCGGTGCTGTTCTTTATTAGCCTCATATGATTATTAGCTTTGTGTCTCCTGAGCTTGACATTCCATAGGTTTTGCTGGAGCTTTTTCTTCAAAGTCAGAACCAGCGGCTAAGTCCTTCTCTAAGTACTCACTTTCCTCAAAATTATTTAACCTGGCTAGCGAAATCATGTTTGTGGTTCCACAGGTGGATCTTGCAGCAACACCATGGCAAGGGCTTTTTCTGCGGCAGGGCATTTGACCAGAGGTTTTCCTCTTGGGATTGATGGACAAACAGTTGGGAAAAAAACCATGAAACTTTTTTTTTATAAGATAAAAAAAGAGTATGCAGTGAGAGTATGCACAAAGATTTAAACTTGCTAAGATGACCAAATTGACTTGTTTGATTAGAGAAAAGATAATATCTCCATTTATTGCTGAATGGAAATCCTTATGGAATTGCTGAATGGAAATTCATATTGCTGAATGGAAATCCTTTTTTTGTATAAAACAAAAAAAATAAGCTTAAAATAAGCTTTGATGATTAGATAGGATAATTATTGAAAGAAAACAATCATATAACTTTAGAGAAAGCTAATCTCTAATTGCACATATAACTTTAGAGAAAGCTAATCTCTAATTGCACATATAACTGCAATAAAGAAGTTCACTTTATATCTTCTATTTCTTTTTACTTTTTTCTTTTTTACTTTATATTCATTTGTATTTTTAACCTTCATTTGTAAAACTTTTTAATAAAATTATTTTTAAAAAATGTAAAAGATTATATGGGCATTTTTAAAATAACACCAGCTCTTGATGCTGCAGTACATGAAATATTTCTATTCCTTATAATTCTACTATGTTTAAATTTCTAAGTCAGTCCTCACATCTTAAAAAAATAAGTTGATTTTTACAAGTATTGGCCAAACAAAATAAAATCCTTACATTAATAATGTTGGATGTCTTGACCACCATAGGTCATTATAGAAAAATGAAAGTCTACCATAATCTTAATATAGGAAAAAATATCAAAATGTTAGGACTACTTTTTCAGAATTTTTCACCTCCTATATCTTGCTAATTCAGCTAGTGCAAATCACTATATTTGAAGTTTTTTTATTGTCGTAGTCTAACATCCATCTTGATCCTCTTTTATCCAGATGCATGTCTCCGCTATCCATTGATTAATGTACTTGTTTTCAGGTCACTGCCCTTTTTTCCACTTCCTCTACCAGAATGGCTGTTGGTTATCTTTCCTTATACATTCCCTTGGTCCCTTTCTAATTAGCCTGTCTCTGCTTTCCTCCAGAATTCAGATTCTTTATCATCTCTCTCTTTCTCAAGCCTCATCTGCCTAGTTTTCCTTCATATTTCTTATAAAGCAATGCTTGTTCTATAACTTTTGTCTAGATCATCTGCTTTTAATGTCCATGCCTTAATTTGTCTGGTTCTTGGGATAACTTACATTTTTTCACTCTCTTGTGAAACTTTCCTTCTTAAATGAACCTTAACCACATGTTTCTTAATGCAGGCCATGCCACCAGGCCATTGCAAACAGCGAGAGGTTTCCCCGCCACAGGAATGGAGTCATAATAGACAAAAATATTGTGTTTCATATAAAGGAATGCATGTTGTCCCACATGACAATCAAAATGATAGGATGACCTTCAATACCTTTCTTTGTGCCTACTGGCCCCAAAAAGAATTTGGTCTTGGATCTTCCAATTGTATCTTTTCTGGTGGTTTGGTTTATCACCATGAATTTATTTTTACATTCTTAATTCTAGGACATCTGCTAAGTTTTATATCTCAAATTCTTCCATTTGTTTATGATTATAGTGAAATCACTATGTGGTTTGGAAGCATCTTTTGTACCCACTGATGAAATACTATCTGTGGCAGAGTCCTATGACAGTGGTGATGAAATAGATTCCAAATATTTCACCACTGATGAATATTTAATAGCTGATAAAAAAAAGAAAAGCAAGAGGCATAAAGGTAAGATCTATTGTTTTAATTGTTAATTTAACATAATTTCACTTTAACAATAAAATACTTTTATCTCTTCAAATAAAGTAATGCTGCTTTCTTTTGAAGCATAGCCAGTTACATTGCTTGTTTTTTTATTTCAGAAAGCTCCGAGAGTGTGGTAGGCAAAGAATATCCAATTGACATATGGTTGATGTTGGCATCCTATTTACGCCCAGAAGACATAGTGAGTTTTTCTCTAATTTGCAAAAGGACCTGGACTGTTACTTGTACAGCTGTATTCTGGACCAGACTTTATAGAAGGTATGGCAGTTTGTGGAATCTTTATTCTATACTGTGTATATTTTAATAGCTATGGGGCTTTTTATAGATTATTTGTGGTGGACAGCCTTATGAATAGTGTGCATAGGGATTTGTGAATTTGCTTGATGATCAGTGTTTCAATACATAATGATATATTTTGTTCTGAGATACAATTTTCCCAGACCTGTCTAGTGATTCTTTTGTATTCTTTTTGATCAGAACAGAAAGAGATGACATGCATCAAAATATTAGGGCTGTACCTCACTTCAGATTTGACATAGAAAGGTATCTCATAGCATCTCTCTGTAGCTCCATAACCAAGGAACGCTTTCCTGGTATCCCCAGTAATTGCCACGCAACCACAGAAAACAATGCAACTGCTTTAAGGTTGCTTGTTTGGAAAACTAATGTGGTTACATTCTGATACTGCAAAGTGCTTTTTTTGTCTTTGAATCCAAAGCCTGCATATCTGTATAAGATATGCATATATAATTGGTAGTATGGATTACAAAATATACATATGGTATAAAAACAAAACTGCATTATTGTCAAAGAGAAATTGCTGGGATTCATAGGAAGGTACTTGAGAGCTTGTAAATTAATAATTGCTACAGTTCTTTGGGCTTGCAGAACTTCTGTGGCTATGAAATCAACTTCCATTGTATAACCTAAGTAATTGCACTGATTTGTTCGAATCAGTTAAAACAGATTGTTTTAGATTGATGACTATGGCATGATAGAAAATGAGTTCCATTAGAACTGGCAATGCTATATTGATAAGAAAGGACATTGTGCAGGATTTTTTCTATTTTTGACAATTTCCTTCTCTAATCCTTCAGCAGGAAATTGAATTCAAACTTGTCTTTCTTTTTTTAGGTAAACAGTAATTTCTAACCTCAGATTTTTAGCTGCAACCTGTGCTCTATTGGATCATTATTTCAAAACTGTTTGCTTATGAGAGTCCTCAATGATTGAACCTTAATTCAGAAAAATATTAAGAGATATATCTATTTCAAAGTTGAACTAGTTGCACAGTCAACACAGTCAAATATCAATGGTTTACAAAGTAATAAGAGGAAATATGTTGTGGTATTTTGTATTATGTCATAAAATATTTTTAAAATTTGCCAGATTTCAATTTTGAGAAAAATTTGGATCCTGGAGTTTAGACACATTCTGTTAGTCCATTTGAGGTACCTTGGTACAAAATTGTTGTACTGTGATGCACTGTTTCACTTAATTAGAGGTTATGGGAATAAGAGTTTTAGTAGGGTATAGATGGCCTAGAAATATCATTTAATCTATAGGAGAGTGCCTGAATGCAGCTGACAGAGCAAAAAAATGAAGCATTTGATAAAAAATTAATGGGGATTAGAGAAGAGGCATTCTGCTTGTTGGAGCATTCAACCAGAGTATCTTTCTAATAATCTCTTTCCTATGAGAGTTCAGAAGCTATACCTTGCTTTCCGGAGGACTGCACTGTACTGTTATTATTTTGTTTTCAAGGAATTAAGGATGGAAATGTTGGCAGGAGGTCTTTAGTCCCCCATCAGTGCAAATTTCAGTGCCATAATAACTGGCAGTATGGTTCCATAAGCATCACAGAGAGGGGCAGTTAAAAGTTAGAATTAAAACAATTTGCTTACCAAATGCCTCTTGCTTTTATTCCTGTCCCTTACTTTGGAAAAAAAAAAATGCCACCAAAGTCAGCTGTTATGCTTCCAGATTTCAGTGACATGATCTCAGAATGCATTGCGTGCATTTCATCCCTATCTTATCCTTACAATTTTAATTTTTCTTATTTAGGCATTACAATAGGAGTGCATCCCTCCCAATCCGTTTACAACCAGAATCAATGGAAAAGATGTACTGCCTTCGTGCATGTGTAATTCGTTCGTTATACCATACATATAGACCTTTTGTTTCCCGGATAGCCAGAAATCCAACTATCCCAGAGGCTACTCCAAGCAGTCTAAAAAATTCAAAAGTAAGTAACAATTTGAGAAGAAGAATTATTCTACTGAGTATTAGCAGATTTCTTTTAAGGTAGTGAAAAGCATGCAGATGGGTCCACTTCCCAATACATATTTTAGACAGATGTTATCTTTACTAGGGGTGGCTTTTTAGACCTCCACAAGCTTGTTAATAATGTTTTAAGTTTATTATGCTTGGCTGTTTATTCTACCAATACAGAAATCAAAATGTTGAACCTTAAAATATGTTTATTATTTTTGGTTTCATGTTTGTGTATCCATTAAGCAATAAGCTATATAATGTCTAACATCTGGATCAAGCAATTTACATGTATTACAAAATAAATTCAGCTCATTTAGATTGGTTTAGTTGACACCCAATCCAGTACAAAAAATAGATTTGCATCTTAAATGTTTTGTATTCACATCACAACGGCTTTGGTGTCCACAGTTAGTATCATACTAACAATTTGTATATCCTTTTGTGGGTAAAATTGGCATTAAAAAGGAAATTAAATGTAAAAAATCTGTATTGCAGTAACAGTCTGTGACAATGTCACAAATTTGGTGACATTCCAAAAACAAATGAAATTATTCAGTTGCTCCTTAAAATTGTTGAAATGCACATCTTCCATATGTGTATGGCACTATCTTTGTACACTATATAGTCAAAGAGCCTCTCATCTTAGACTTTGTTTTTGTTCATTTAGAATCTCCTCCCATTTGTGGAGTTTACCACAAATATTGAGCATGCAAAGTAGGAAGAGACTGGTATTTTTCTTTTTGGCTACTGAATCCAGCTTTTTCCTATTTAATTTCCCTTTCTCTTTCTCAGTGTAGCTTCTGTGGGACACTGGAGCTGTTGTTGTGTCAGCAAAAGTTGCCCTAAAAGACAGATCCACTGTTTGGAGCAGCATACCAGTTGGTACACATCTGAAGGGTAGGACAGCTGGCATGTGGATTATCTATGTCTTAGGAAATTCTTAAGCTACTTTCCTCCTTTTAACTAATATTCCAGGTTTCACAGACAAGAGGGCTAATTCTACTAGCGGCATCCCTCTGAATCTAATGTAGGTAGTCCTTTTTAGTGACTGCCTCGTTTAGCAACTGTTCACAGTTATTGAGAGTAATAAAAAGGTAACTTTGTGACCAATCCTTGCATTTATAACCTTCTCATGTCTGTAAAGGAGAAGAAAGCTGAAGTAAGATTAAAAGCATAGTGGCAATTTCTCTTAGGGACCATTTTGCTTGTGTTCGCTAAATATGTACCTGTAATAATTAGCTTAATAAAGATGAGATGCTTACTACTGTAGTAAAAAAAATATATTGCTGTGCATGTCTAGACTTTCTTTTGGCAAAAGAAATAATATTCTATCAGTTGTTATGTTAGCAACATCTGCCTCTGCTTATTAATTTATTTAAACTTGTATGCCCTCAATTCCCAATGCCCCTGGGTGGCTCACAACAATCAACACAAAGAAATTACAACAAAACAAATAAAAAGATAAAAGATTAAGCTTGGATTATATTGGTATTTTCACTGTAGAACAACTTTTGTCCTAAGAGGTGATATGTTACTTTTCAAATGTAATTGATGTTTAATAAAGCTGTGAATGAGAATCTTGTATGATAGTTCTTCATAAACATCTGGAATATCTGCCCTATTCTGGTTCCAATAATTTCTTGATTGTTTTTCTTGATAAAGCAAATAATGAGTGGTTCTTAGCAATATTTTGAAATCATTATCTCTAGATTCAATTGTGAAAATATTCTTTGAAGTTCAACCATAGAGCTTTCATTTTCTTTCCATTTATCTATATCCAAAAGAGGAAGTGCACAGTTACAATGATACCCTATTTTTGAAATTGATGCCAATGTTATTTACTTTATCCTCAAAGTGATTTGTTAAAAGATAGAAACTCCAGATTTGATTGTTTTAATACATTTATGTTTAATAATCCAAGATCTTAATTGCTTTATTTCTGCATAACATTGTGTCCACACAACTCTTTCTCTTTTGCTCAACTAGTGCCTGCTCTTCTGGTCTAAAAGGATTAACCAGCAGTCTTCATTGTGGGAATTCAGCTTCAAATTCCAAAGGCAGGTATGAAAGCTAAATATTTGTGTTCATGTCAAAATTTCATATTTCAGAATAGCTCACTGGTATTTATACCTCCTTGTTATATCTATGCATATAACAGAGTGCATCTTGTTTGGCAAGATTCATGTCTAGATTACAGTCCAAAAAAGATTCTGTTCATAATGAGAAATAGTGGGGAATTTGGGGTATTTTGTAAAAATGTAGTGCTGCCCAATATGTTCATTTTCCTTACTGTTGATCAGGCTAGTGCTATTCTTACCAAGTTGGAACATTCTACTAAAATTGTGGCACAAAATGTCATTTCTCCCAAACCCCTTCATAAGAGACAAAACAGCATGAAATAGCATGTAGTAAAATAGATATAAACTGCATAAAATTTATTATTGTGAGGGATCGGATGTTTATATCAAACTTTAGTGCAATAGTTCCCGTAGGTTTATTTCCTCTAAAAGTAAAGCCTATAGATAGAAATTATTTGTAGTTTACCTAAAATATATAAGGCTGTTGCCCATTAATTCAGTGTGCTGTTAATTTTAGTATTACATGTCATATTCAGACTATACTCTTATTCATCTGAAATCATGTCCATAACAAAAGCAAGGGCCCATGTTCAAACAAATAAATATAGCAATCTCTATTATAGCCAAGGTTTTTATATTAAAATTATTAAATGTCACATTATCTCTCCAAAGAAAATATATGTAAGTCTGTCCTGATCTTTCAAAGACAGGCCTACAAATTATTCTGATTTGGTACCTAATTCTTTTCCAAGCATATAATTTGAAAGTTTGTAGAAATGGATTCAGTTTCTGGTTAACTAAATGAAATATTTCTCTTGAGTCTCCCAAGTTCAAGAATAAAAGTTTGAAACAACTTCAACCACCTGACCGATATGCAGATGTCCACATGAACCCTGACCAAGACTGCTGTCTGTTGCAGATAACTACTCTCGACTTTATATATATTCCTATCATAATGGGCATGACAGTTACATTGGTAAGTATTGTGTTTTCTTTGCTAATTTTCTGGTCTTTATATCAGGAATTTTGTTCACTTAACCTTGACCAAATAGTTTCTAAATTTGAAGTATTGTACTGGAAGTTCTTAGATTACAGTTCTAATTGGGACCAAGATTTCCATCACTAAGCAAAGTGGTTGTTAAGAGAAACACTATGTCAATGCACTGCTTAGCAATGATCCAATTGTGGTCATTAGGTGAGGACTGTGTCATCATTAGACAAGGATCTCACACTTCTGCCCTGTGTAAACTGCCTCCACTTTAACTCCTCTGCCTCCCAGTGCTCTGCAGGCACTGCTGACTTTCACTGTCTTCCTCCAACTGCTGACAAGCACCCACTTTAGCCTATGTGAGGCAGCTTCTGGCAGTGCTGGGACTTCTTCCCAAAGGCCACTTGCTCGTTCTCATAATGCGTTGAAAGGCTTATGAAGTGTTTTGAAATCTGCCAGGAGGCTGGCCGCAGAACAGAGCTGTTGAGGCTGAAGTAGAACTCTCAGAGGCCCATGGCAGCTGACTGAGACTGACAAAGACCCCAGGTCTCTTTTTCAGCCCTAATGCTGCTGCCTAAGGAGTGTCACTGCATAGGGTAGCCAAAAAGATAGAGGTGGGGGAGACAGGCAGGTTTGGAGTTAAAGGGCTTTCGTGGTCATAAATGTGGGCAGACTGCCAAGTGCCTGAATTTTGATCATATCACAGCGTTGCTTCCTCCTATAACTTTGAATGGCTCCTGAACAAATGATCATTAAGCGAGAACTACCTGTATTTTTGAAATAGAAAAGTTTTCAAGCAGGCACAGATAAGAAAAGTACAACTATATTGAATAGTCCAATAAGGAATGGCTACCATATGTGGTTTTATTACAGACTATTGTATAAAGTTTCAGGAAAAGCAAATACTGCCTGGAAGGAGTTGCCCAAAGATACAGTTCATTTTTAAAATATTTACAGACAAAATCAGTTTAAAACATTGAATAAAATTGCATTCAATTTTGGAGTTAAGGAACCCTGTGTGATCCAAGTTATTGAATAGCTTCCTTTTTTTTTTCTTTTGCAGTTCACAATAAATGTAAGCACTGACATGCGGCACCACAGAGTGAAATTAATATTCCATGATTCTCCAGTATGGAGTGGCAAGAAACCCAGATTTGATCATGGGATGCAGGTTGTAATGGACCCTGTGCACAGTGTGCATCTGTTTGATTGGTGGCACCCACAGTTTCCTTCTTCACACATCTGAAGATTCCCAAATTTACATCATAAATTGTATTCTGTGCTATTTCCATAAACAACAAAATTTGATAAGCCAGTCTGTGTATATGTTTAATCACTTCTTGGGAAATAATTTCTGCTAATAAGAGTAGAAAGAACTTCTGTAAAGCATTTTATTATATGAAGAATAATTCATCTGCAAAGATTTTGGTGCTAATGAAATTTGTCCTTTTGCTTTCTGATAACAAAACACAGCAGAAATGTATAACCAAAAGCCAACATGGGTTTATCAAAAACAAACATGTCTGACAAATCTTACTGCATTCTTTGACAAAGTAACAATATTAGTGGACCAGAGAAATGCTGTGGATATAATTTACTTGGACTTCATTCATCATTTGATAAAGTAAACTGAATCTACTTCTTGATAAGATAGAAAAATGTGAGCAAGACAGCATCACTACCAGATGGATTAATAACTGGCTGACCAGCCACTGATCGTGTAGTTGTTAATGGAGCTGCATCTACATGGAGGGAGGTGTGCAGTGGGGTACCTGAAGGATCTGTCTTAGGCCCAGTACTCTTTAATATCTTCATCAATGATTTACATAAGATGGGGAGCTTTGCAGATGATACCAAGCTGGCAGGAATAACCAACACTCCAGAAGATAGGCTTAACATACATAAGGATCTTGATAGACTTGAACATTGGGCCCTAGCTAACAAAATAACACTTAATGGTGAAAAAAATAAGATTCAGCATTTAGGCAAGAAAAACCAAATGCACAAGTGTAGTATATAGGTGGTACCTCCCTCAATATTAGTAGCTGCAAGATGGAATCCTAATGGACAATCACTTAAATATGAGCCAGCAGGCTGCTGCAACTGCCAAAAAAAGCCAACACAATCCTAATCAGCATTAACTGGGATAGAATCAAGATTACATGAAGTGTTAACATCACTTTATGATGCCTTGGTAAGACCACACTTGGAATATAGCATCCAGTTTCGGTTGTCATATAAAGATGATGTTGAAACACTAAAAAGAGTACAGAGAAGAGCAACAAATATTATTAGGCTAACATGAATGGTTGCAGGAACTGGGTATGTCTAGTTTAATGAAGGCCTAGGAGTGACGTAGCAGTGTTGCAATATCTTAAGGGGCTGCCACAAAGAAGAGGAAACCTGTTTTCCAAAGCACTTGGAATGAGAACAGGAACAATGGATGGAAACTAATCAAGGAGAGAATCTAGAACTAAGAAATTTCCTGACAGAACAACCAATCAGTGGGATGACTTGCCTCCAGAAGTTGTGGGTGCTCAATACTGGAGGTTTTTAAGAAGAGATTATTTGTCTTAAAATTTATTAAGAAGATTAGATTTTTTATTAAGTTTCCTACCTAAGCAGGGAGTTGGACTAGAAGACTTAAGGTTCCTTCCAACTCTTGGTCTGTGTAAATTGGCCCATTTTAGAGTGATCCAACTCTGAAATGTTCATTTTCACCACCTATGGGCCTATATAAATATTAGGCAGTTATGAGTTTTGAATTAGATTGGAACTGGAAGCTCTAGGTTGCCATGATGATATGGATGTGACCAAGTCCCAAAATATTCACATCAGACTGTTCCATTTCAGTGTAAAGATTCTGGAAATTGGTCCAATCTGGGACATTCTTAATTACTCATCCCTCCTTTGTAGCTAATAACATTCACAATTCACATAATAGGTAGATATCCATTTCACTTCCACATGCAAATGTTCCACTCCTATAAAAGTGTTTTACTAGTTCCAAAGACTGTCATCATGAATTATATATTTATGGCAAAGAACTTTCAGATTGTTCACTTATTGATTACATCTTCACAGAATATAGGTAGTCCTTATTTAGCAACTGCCTAGTTTAGAGACTGCAGTGACAATTGTGATAAAAAATAACTATGACAAAATCCATTTGAAGGTCTGTAAAGGAAAGAAAAGCTAAAGTCTTATGCACAGACATTTCATTTACCAACTGCTTTGCTTAATGACCAAGTTATTAGTCCCAGTTGTCACCTAAACAAGGACTACCTAAAAAGAAAAAAACAATTGTGTTGATTTCCTTAAGCATGAATTTTGTAGGTATGCTGGAATAGATCAAATGTTTCATATTTAAAACAGATTAATAAAAGATTAATGTTTATTTATTTAGTATATTTTTATCCTGTCTTTTTTATAAATAACAAGGTAGCAAACATACCTAATATTCCAGCCTCTTGTTTTCCCCACAACTGTCGTTCGATACAAAATGGGCAGCAAATAAATTTCATAAATAAACTCTGTAAAGCAGGTTGGGCTGAGAGTCACCCAAATAATTTTTGTGCCTAAGGGAGCAAACCCAGTTATCCCTTCATCCCAATATCAAACTGTCACTCATTTACATGTATTTAATTTGATATCATACAGAAATGAAGGTTTCTTCTAGAAACAAAGAAAGCCTATTTGTAGTTGTGAAATGAAACAATAGGTAATGGGTAACTGGGTAAGGGAGAGTCTGGTTATAGGAAGAAAGGAGATAAGCAAACTAAAAACAGATGATCGAGTTAGCATAAAAGGAGAGATGAATAGGTGTTACATTACCATTCCTAAGAGTTTTTTTCCACCTGTACACAGCTTCTTGCTGGACAACTTACCTTTGTCCTCTAAAAATAGCTCAGATTGAATTGTCAGTTTTAATGCAATCTATATTATGTGATAATTGAGGTATAAAATGGCCTTTAATATTTCAAACAGGTTCCCTTTACATATCATTCTTTTAAAGCTTTTATATTCAATATCTCTTAGCTTGACTACAAATTTGTCTAATTTCAGCCATTAGTATTAGTGAACTTTCTGCCTGAAGTTTTTTTAGGGTTTTTTTTTTAATCAGTATATATTCATGTCTTGAAATCTTTGTGGAAGATTTGGAATTTTTAGCCAATTTTTTGCACAGATAATTTTCTAGATTATATGGTACCACCAATGTATTTCTTTTTTAGACTCATACTAAACATCCTGATTCATAGAATCTGCTAAGCCATATTTTACTTAATCATAAGTTGCTAAATAAAGCCCAGTTGCATGGGCTTATTTGAAACTGCAAATGTTGGTCCACAAATCATAAGAGGCTACAATATACACTCCAAATTAAATCAGTAAGAGGTCTTTGGTGCTCTCTGAGCTTGGTTGGTGTGTCCCGCCTCACTCTAGGTATATTTTTTAGGTATCTTGAAGGGATTGGAGCATAAGCAGAGTGCATATACAGTTTGCTTCTGGCCCAATCTTTGATTTCCTTGCTGAACTACATTGTAACTTCTGCTGAGCTAGAAGATGAGCCAACTGCAGAGATAAAAACTTCTAGGCGAGCTGCCAATCTCGCAGAGTAATTACTTGAGAAATGCAAAATGCATCTATCTGCTTGTAACTTAAGCCCCTGTCCCACTGCACTAACGGATGCAAAGAGGATGTAAAATGTTAAAAAACGTTGGAAAACGCTATGCATCCGTTGTGTACTCATTGCATGCGTGTTTCATACGCTCTATCCTTTGAGCATCCGTCCACTGAGATTTCATCCGCTCAAGAAGTTTTGAGCTGCACAAAACTTTGTGAACAGATGAACTTTCTGCTGTGTACGATGTAAATCCGTGTCATACGAACAACAAATGTTCTATGTCCGTTTATCATCCGTTAAACGTCCGCTGTATCCTCTCTGCATCCTCTGGGTATCCTCGCAACTCACATCCGCTGCAGCTGAAAACAGAAAGAGGGAGGAAACAAAAGGTACACGGAACGTCTACACAGCGTTAGTAGCACGGAAATAGAAAGGATGCGCAGTGAACGGTTTGCATCCTGTATACATCCTCTAGGCTTCCTATGAACATCCGTTTAACATCCCCACTACATACTACCCACGTCCGTTCTTTTCCTTTTCCGTTCTGTTTATGCAAATTTTTGCCACTTTTTGGAGCGGATAATAACGGATGGAGCACCCCTGAAATTTTGCTGGTCCGCTGTGTCCTTTTTGCATACGTTTTGCATCTGTCGGCCTGTGGGACCTAGCCTTAACTCAGAATGTCTTCTTCCCAGTAATTTAAAATGTGAGAAACGAAGCTTTGAGCTAAAATGTATTTCTTTCCAATCCATCTAAGTAAGATGGATTACTTTGTAGAGGCACTGAGAAAATTTCATGAGCTTTGCTTGACATGAAATAATATTTCCATAGCAATGACAGTCTTTGCTAGCTGTGTAATCTATAAAAGTTCAAGAAAAAGTTTTTGCGTGCAACTGCTTTTCTTTCTTTCTGCCCTGCTGTTTCAGGTGGGCGACTGAAAGGGTCGCCCAGTTTTTGCTTTCTGATCAGAAAATAAAGCTGATTATTAGTAGCCTCGTGTACAGAGTTTCATTGGATTTATTAGATTCTCGAAAAACCTTACAATCTAATCTAGCCTGCAGTGCCTCTACCAGCAAAAACAGCACCTCACGTCACCCGTTTTCAGCCACAATTGCCTCCTGCAGCCCTCTGCCAGCAAAAACAGAGTCCAGGGTGTCTGTTTTTGCTGGCAGAGGGCTGCCGGAGGCTGTTGCAGCCAAGAACAGAGCCCTGGTGGGCCACATGCAGCCTTCCTGAGCTCTGTTTTCGCTGGCAGAGGGCTGCAGGGGGACATCATGGCTGAAAATGGATCCTCGATGAGTGATGTCAAGCTGGCCATGCCCACCCCAGCTATGTATAAATAATAGTAGACTCCAAATACTTCATTCTGATTGGTTAACAAAACCTAAAACCTAAAACAAAACCTTGAACCAATAGGAACCAATCCACGAAGCCGCCCAAGGGCAGCAAAACCAAGTGCTTGTCATTGGCTACAAGCCGGCAGACAGAAAAATATAAAAGGGCTGTCGCGGCTTGAGCCAATGTTCCGTTTTGCAACTATACTTGAAATAAAGACTTGTTGGAACCCAGTCTACCTCGTGTTTTTCCGGATGGAACACTGGCGACGAGGATGGGATCGTCCTAAACGCGAGACGGAGCACACGGTGACAGACAAGCCAGACAAAGAGAAATGGCCGGAAACAATGCGCCGCCCGCACCTTTCAACCCCAATGAAGAAGATTGGGAATCTTACGTAGACTGTTTCCAGATGTACCTAGAGAGCAACGAGATGGAGGAAATCTCACACCAACGGAAAAGAGCCGTCTTCTTGACACACTGTGGGCCCGCGATTTTTAAAATGGCCAAGGCTTTGGCAAAGCCCCGAGATGTCAAACAACTGACGTGGACCGAGCTCCAAAGAACATTAAAGGCCCACTATGCACCAGTGGTGTCAAACCTGATAAAGCAGCACGAGTTTTATCGGAGAGACCAGAAAGAAGGCGAAACCAACGCTGATTTTGTAACCGCACTACGCCAAATAGGGGGAGCGTGCGAGTTTCTTAACTTAGATGAAGCAATGCGGGATCGAGTGATATTGTGGTTAAGAGACTCAACCATACAGAGCAAGCTATTGAACCCAACATATCAGTAGCCGAAGCTATTGCAGAAGCCTCGGCTGCTGAAGCCGCCAAAAAATCGGCAGATAAGATGAAACAAATGAATGCAAGTAACAATGAAAAAAGCCCGGCCAGAGGAAAAAAACAACCTCCCACAACCACTCATTACGAAGAACTTGAAGAGACGTCAGAATCCGGGGAGGAAGATGACGAAATCCACCGTCTATACGCTAACAAGAAAGGGCGCGGAAATAGAAATTGCCGGGAATGTGCTGGCTGCGGGGGAAACCATCCCCGAGCCGATTGCAGATTCCTCGATGCCATTTGCAGAGCATGCAAGAAAAGGGGGCATATCGAGAAAGTCTGCAGAAACAAAAAGAATTACAGCCCAAAGAGACGAAATGACTCCCCAGCAAAACCTGAGCCAAGACTCTCCGAGAGAAAGTGGCAGCGAAACAGGCAAGCCACTAACCGGGAGAAAGCATACCAAACTTTCACTATCGGAAGCGCTCAGACGGAAAGCGGGAAGAAAGTAAAAATAGTTGTAAAAATCAAAGACGGCCCCTGAGAGATGGAAGTTGATTCTGGATCGTTCCTATCCATGGTGTCGTGGGACACCCTCAAAAAACTAATTCCTGACATCAAAATTAAGGAACTCCAGAGACAAAAACTAACCCTCAAAGATTATCAGGGAAACCGAATTCCTGTAATCAGCCTGGGACATTTTCGAATCGCTTACAGGCAACATGTCGCAGTACTACCATTAACAATAGTCGACCGAGATCGACCAAGCCTCCAGGGTATCGAATGGTTCGCACCATTGGGCATCGGGATGACCGGAGTAGACCAGGTGGCCGCAACTGACTGGGAAGAAGACCTGATCCGAGAATTCCAGGACGTCTTCGACGGCTCCCTAGGCAGGTATCAGGGAACCCCCATTTCGTTTAGTCTAGACCCACAGATAACCCCTAGAAGACTAAAGGCCAGATGGGTTCCTTTTGCTTTAAAAGAAAAAATAGAGGAACAACTAAATAAATTGATAGATCAAGGGGTTTTAGAACCGGTCGACCACGCTAAATGGGAAACACCAATTGTGACACCAATTAAGCCAGACGGGTTGGTTCGAATCTGTGGCAACTACAAGGCTACCCTGAACCACGCGTTGCAACAGAGCGCGTACCCGGTGCCAGTTGTGCAACACCTACTGCACTCTCTTGGGGGAGGAAAGGTTTTCGCCAAACTAGACCTGGCACAGGCGTACCAACAGCTCCCAGTAGACCCCTTAACGGCGGAAGCACAAACAATAGTGACTCACAAAGGGGCATTCAAATGTAACAGACTCCAATTTGGAGTAAGCGTAGCCCCAGGCATTTTCCAGAGCCTCATGGAACGCCTGTTAAATGGCATAAGAGGGGTCGTGCCATACTTTGACGTCCTAATTTCAGCCAAAGATGCAACACAAAAAAAGACTCAAAGAGGTCCTAAATAAATTCAGAGAATCTGGCCTTAAAGTAAAGAAAGAAAAGTGCTGCCTAATGACTGATCGCGTCGAGTTTTTAGGATATGTAATTGATGGAGAGGGCATACATCCCACCGAAAAAAAAGTAAGAGCTATAAAAGACACACCAGAACCAAAGAATAAAACTGAGCTGCAGGCATTTTGGGGACTGATAAACTTTTATAATGTGTTTCTACCCCAAAAAGCCACAATAGCAGAACCATTGCATCGATTACTGGACAAGAAAACAATTTGGACATGGGGGCTTAGAGAAAAAAAAGCTTTCCAAGGAATAAAAGACTTATTAACATCAAACACCGTTCTTATCCAGTTTAGCAATACACTGCCATTGACGGTGACCTGCGACACCTCGCCATTCGGAGTTGGTGCCATCCTGAGCCACCAATTGCCTGATGGGAGAGAGGCACCCGTCGCATACTATTCTAAGACCCTGTCCAAAGCCGAGCGTAATTACAGCCAGTTGGACAGAGAAGCTCTAGCAATTGTCGCCGGAGTGGAACGCTTCCACGAGTACCTATATGGAAGAACTTTTCAAATCATAACAGATCACAAACCGCTACTAGGAATTTTGGCGGGAAACAAACCTACACCGAATATTCTGTCCCCACGAATGACTAGATGGTCAGAGTTCCTGGCAGCCTATTCCTATACTCTGACACATCGCCCAGGGAAACAAATTTCCCATGCAGACCCTTTGAGCAGAGCACCATTGCCATCAACAGAAGAAGACCCGGCACCAATGATGACAACATTACAAATAGAGACTTGCCCCGATCTACCCATATCTGTGAATGATGTCGCCAGAGCCACCGCAAAAGACCCATTGACTGACCGCGTACTTAACTGGGTAGGTAAAGGCTGGCTGGAAAACCAAAAAACTGAGAACTTTAAACCTTTCCGGACCAGACAAACTGAACTCTCAATCCAAAAAGGTTGTTTATTGTGGGGTGATCGGGTAATTATTCCTAACAAATTACAAACCAAGGTACTGGGTATGCTTCACGAAGGCCACCCAGGAATAGTTAAAATGAAAAGTCTTGCTAGAAGCTACGTTTGGTGGCCGGGTATAGATAGGGACATCGAATACTGGGTAAACCCGTGTAATAAATGCCAAAGAATCAGGCCATCCCCGCCAAAAGCACCCATAAGAGACTGGGAAACCCCAAGAGGCCCCTGGTCACGAATCCACATTGATTTTGCGGGTCCTACCAAGGGGCATACGTTTCTGATTGTCGTGGATGCATACTCTAATTGGCTGGAGGTAAAAATTATGCCATCTACAACAACAGAAACCGTTATAAAACAAGTTGACAAACTCTTTGCAACCCATGGCCTACCGGATGTCCTAGTGTCCGATAACGGGCCACAATTAACCAGTCTCCAATTCGAGCAATATCTACCCTCCCGAGGTATAAGACATGCCCTAACTGCGCCGGCCCACCCGGCTGCAAACGGTAGGGCAGAGAGAATGGTCAGGTTTACCAAGGAGGGTTTAGAAAAAATGGACACTGGGGATGTCCAAAATAAAATAAATCGATTACTCACCCTCCAACATATCACACCCAGTACTACAACCAACAAAACCCCAGCAGAATTACTGATGGGAAGGAAACTAAGATCTCATTTAGACAGATTGCACCCAAATTTCACACCAGAAAACCCCCCCGACTCCTCCACTCGATACAGGACCTTTGCAATAGGCTACTTAGTTTATGCTAAAAATTTTACCGGGGACCCATTATGGCTACCCGGACAAATTACACAAATAACAGGCCCCAAATCCTACCGACTAACGGTAGACGACGGCAGGGAATGGAAGCGGCACATAGACCAGCTTCGCTCCCGAAACATAGAACAAAATGCAAACACACAACCACACATAGAAAAACACGACGAAATTCAAACCAAAGAGGGGGGGGAAATGCGAGAAATCAATAAAGAACTGTTTAAATTAAACTCCGAAAACAATTACAATCAAAAAGAGCAAATTAAAGACTCACTGTTTGAAGAAAGTTGTGAGAAGAGTCCATTCGAAGGGGCCAGCCAGGCCAGCTCGACCTGCCCGGAGGAAACGGGAGGGAGCGACAAAACCGCCGGCCTAAGAAACTCAGGCGGCAGTAAAATGGCTGACTCACCCTTCCACACGGTTCCATGGAGAAAGACTGGAGAAACAGCAACCCCATCCGAACCGGTCGAAGTCTCTGACAGAAATGAACCACGCAAGTCCAGTCGAATCAAAAGAAGCCCCACCTACCTGCGCGACTACGTCACTACGTAGGACTGAACTAAGAGGGGAGGGGTGTTCTGTATAAATAATAGTAGACTCCAAATACTTCATTCCGATTGGTTAACAAAACCTAAAAGGGGATTGGTTCAATAGGGACCAATCCACGAAGCCGCCCAAGGGCGGCAAAACCAAATGCTTGTCATTGGCTACAAGCCGGCAGACAGAAACATATAAAAGGACTGTCGCGGCTTGAGCCAATGTTCCGTTTTGCAACTATAATTGAAATAAAGACTTGTTGTTGGAACCCGGTCTACCTCGCGTTTTTCTGGACGGAACAATGCCCACCCCAGCCCCCCTGAGGTTTGATGCAGCCCTGAATGAAATCGAGTTTGACACCTCTGCACTACACCAAACTGGCTCTCCTATACCAAACTTTAAAGAAATACTAGTATAGGATTGTATCCATACTAGTATCTTATATATTATTTCTTCATATTTTAAGTTAATGGATTTTGCCATTCTTAAATTAATAAACTTTGGGGAGGGGAAATAACATTTTTATTAAATAAGGAACTATTAGTTCTATAATTAGATGCAATTCAGGTAATTAAAATTAAACAATGCGAGTGTCCCTTTCTATTATTTAAGTTTATGTTCACAGGTAATTTTCTTACAGCATAATCTCATCTGCACCTAGATAATAATTTACCAGTGACTTGTAGATGCTGTAATAAATCCAGTGTTTATTTAGGCATAATAGATGGAAGATAACCAGAGAACTATCCTCTCATAACAGAAAACAGGTTGGTGTTGTCGGCATTTGTAAATGAGGACTGGATTTTAGAATGAAGCCAAGTTACTGGATTACAACACTGAAGAAAGTGTTCTACCCTCTTCTAGCCATAATTGGCATTCCATGTAAGTAGGGGGAACAGCAGGAATTGAAGGCTGCAAAATTGGAAGTGATGTTCAAGGTAATATCAACAGGGTGCAAATTAATGCACAATCAATATTGGGAGGGCAAGAGTTGGGACAGATGATCTAGGGAAGAGTTGGGACAGATGATCTAGGGAAGAAAAGAGAACAGGAATAAAACAGGAGTTTTATTCCTGTCCACAGAAAGCTCCTGTGAAAGAAAATCCTTATTTTTGGATCCTGAACAGCCAGAATAGTTATCTATAAATTGCAATGTACTTTGATACCAATTTGGAATTCAATCTGTATGTTCACTGACTATTTTTAGTTTAATTATGTAAACTGCATTCTAAGTTTACATCAAATATTCTGTCATAATAATGCCAGGAGTATCTTTTAAAGAGAAAAGGAGTGGAAGAGTTGAATTCTGATCCTTACTAGAATCAATATTTCCAGTTGCTGATAACAAGTTTCTGCAAGAAATTATTGAGCACTTGAAAATTCTGTTTTGATCTTTTTTTATTGTAATTTGGATTGTGTGATCTTGCCCATGGTTAATTATTTATCTTGCAACACAATGCAAGCAGGTATCAAAAATTAGCTTTTTGTTAAGAATATCATGGTTAAAAAAGGAAGGATTTTTGGAATTTTGTTCTGGAAGATTTTGAGAACAGTCCAGTAGTAGTTTAACTCATTTGCACTAATCTTGACTGTGACAAGGCCTTTGATAACCAAGTGGGCTAATGGAATAGGAACATACCCAATGAATAAGGAACTATGGAACTTTAGGAGCACAACTTCCACATGGGAGAGGAATATGGCATGCTGGAACTGAACTTAAGTAGACACTTGGAGAATAAACACTTTTATATGTTCTTGTTTTATTTTTCAGCAAACGTTATGACATTAGTGATCTTCAGTCAAAGGAACTGTTTTATTTCCACCTCCAGTCGCTACCTCCTCATGGCTATGTCTTTGGCTGACACAGTGGTCCTTATTCTTGTGGTTGGCATTGAGATAATTGTAGAATGCTTTTGCATAAGTCCATTCTGGTACAGAGATCCTTGGTGCACCTTGCGGGATGTGTTCAACTATGGTGCAGTTAACACTTCTGTCTGGCTGATGGTTTCTTTCACCATTGAGCGTTTCATTGCAATCAACAATACCAAGCTTAGGATGAAAATCTCTTCTCCCAGAAAAATACTTCGTGTTATTGTTGTGATTCATGTTTGCTGTTATACTGTGGCCATCCCCCACTATTGGTCTAACTATTCAGAAATGGAGAATGGTACAGGACATGTCATTTGCAAATATAACCCTGAACTCCCCAGTGCATATGTGAAAGGACTTGTCTGGTTCCAGACTTCTGTGATCTATATTATTCCATACATCATTATTTTTACCTTAAACAGCCTCATTCTAAGGCAGATAATCCACAATAACAAAGTACACAGTGTCACTTGGGCAGTCTTGCACAGAACCACTCCTGCAACTCATTTTCGTAACTGGAAGAAATCAATCATCCTTTTGGTTATGGTTTCAATGACATATGCCTGTCTCTGCACCACCAGGTTTGTTACTCAAATAATCATAAAAACCTCCTACTATGACATAGATAGGCAAGATTATTCTAAGACCATTAATGTTGCAACAGATATTGGTACCATGCTGGAAATGACTAATACTGCTATCAATATGTATCTGTATGCTTGTACTCAGCCTGCTTTCCGAAAGGAGCTGATCCGATACTTGCAGGGTATTCTGTGTTACTGGCCAACAAAAAGAAAGCATCCAATGAATGTACTTTCAGTACTGAGTTAGGTAGGCGGAAGTGGTACTATTTGGTTGAGCTACAAAATACTGGAAGTTTATGGTGTTTCACTTGCAGAAATGCTGGACTATTCCTTTTAATGATGATAGAGCTGCTAATTCAGCATTAAATTCCATAAATTTTGCCATCATGCTGTGAGGAAGTTAGCACCCACTCCTCTCCTAGAAAAATGAAATATCCTAGGAAATATTAAAAAGGCAGAATATTTCCTCTAAAGAGAGTAAAAACTCAGAAGCAGAAACTCACCTCAGAAGCAGAAGCTCAACCCCACCTTTGCTAATGGACCATTCATTACTCTGGTCTAGGCCAGTCTATTTTACATAACAAAGATCTACTCCAGGTAGAGTTATAATAGGAATTGCCCACTACATCATCATCCAGCAAGACTCAACCAAGCCTGGGACTCAGGACAGCCTACAGAGCTGCCCTGCATGGCCCAATGGGAGTCTGACAACCAAACAGAATACAAGCTCAAATTCAAATCCCAACAGAGGGTATAAAACCCAGGGACTCTCAGCATATCAGCCCTTTTCCTTCTTTTCCTTCACCCAACATTTTGAAGCATATGATCATCCTTTTCACTTTGAAGCTCCAAGACATCTCGTCTTGTCCACCATTAAACCATCTTTCCAAACAGCCTCCATGTTACCAGTGTCTTTTTCCCCACTTGGAACTGAACCCAGAAGGATAATTCCTCCAACAATTTGGCACCCCAGATGGGACTCCAAGCTAACCTAACCAATTGGCGGCAAGGGGATCTGAGGTAAGATCCCCTTGCCGGCAAGCAGACCCATTGAGTCTGTGGGTGAATTTTCCTGGACCTTGGCCATTTGGACCTTGGCCACAGGTTTTAAAGGGGTTTTGAGTGTTGAGTTCAAAGGCTGCTTGTTAGGAAGATGTGTACCTCTAAATTCTAAATTGAAACCATGGGAAATATGTGTATGCCTGCATGTGTGTGAGTGAGAGAGCCCTTCTCCCAAACACAACTGGATCTTGCTTCCTCTGTGCATTTCCTAACTGCAGAAAGACCAAGAGTCTGGAGAGCATGGGGGGTTTGCCAGAGCACAGGACCTTTTTTTATGGAAGGAGGAAGAATGCGTGTTTGAGAGAGTGGCTTCACCCTTGGACAGCAGCTGGATCTCATTACCCTGTTAGACCTCTAGCTTCACTCCTGACTGTTGATAGCTCTGAGCAATGAGCAACAGGATTGGGAAAGCAAGGGGAGGCCATCAGAGTGTGGGACCTTCTGTATATAAGAGGGAAAAGCCAAACAGGTTATGATTGAATGGAGAAAAAAAGTTTTTGTTGTTGTTTTTTATTCAGTGTATCCGAAAAGCAAACCCCAGGATTTTAGATAATTGTGAATTTAGGTAATTAGGAAGTTGTGAAGTAATAGGAGCACCAATACTTGCCTGCAAAGAGCAGCAAGTCGAGCTGTTCCAAATCCAAGAACCTGAGCCAGAAGAGGAATGCCAGTACTTTCTATGGGGACAGAAAGTTCTCCCAGAGTGTCTTTTTGGGGGACAGTAAGTCCTCACAAATTATTTTTCCCCAGTCTGAAAACCGTGGCCAGAAAATTCCCTCGGAAGGGAGTGCACATATTTTGTAAAGGGAATCCAAGACATTCCATCCATTGGAGCCAGTAACTGGGTTTGGATCAAGCCTCCATTGAAACTCATGACAGCAACCAGAGTGGGGCAGACCTTCCCAAGCCTGACTGACCACCCATACCACCAGGCCAAGCCTATACCAATTAGAAACATGAAGCAAAAGACCAGGGATGGGATTCAAATTTTTTAACAACTGGTTCTGTGGGCATGGCTTAGTTGGTGGGCATGGCTTTGTGGTCATGTGACTGGCTGGGTGTGGCTAACTCACAAATATCACTCACATTGAGGCACACATCTCACCTGGCCTCTCATGACTGTGGGGATGCTGCAATAGTCGTAAGTGTGAAAAACAGTCATAAGTCACTTTTTTCAGTGTCATTGTAACTTTGAAGAGTCATTCCACACAAGCAAAGTACCAGCAAAGGGGGGGGGGGGGGGAGAGAGAAACTCCAGAGGAGTTGCTAATACAGGAAGTCTAGTCCTGCCAAGAATGTAATAAGGGTTAACAGAGGGGCAGTTTCTGTAAGCAACACCAGAATGTTTTCTTCCTGTCTTCCTTACAGGATTAGGCCAGTAATTTCTTCAAATTTGCTGGTTCCCCAAACTGCTTAGAATATTAACAACCAGTTCTAGTGAACAGGTTCGAACCTGTAGAATCCTACCCCTGGAAAAGACCCTGAGATAGACCAGTAAAAGGCTAAAAGACTCTTTTCAATCCCCAGAAGACAGAAAGATTAAAGGGGGAAGGGGGGGGACACATTCATTGTAACATGAAATTCATTGTAATGTTTTCATTCTTGTATCATTTATATTGTAATCAGTCTAATGTACTCATGTAAGGATTGTATTTGAGTGGCTGGCCCAGTAAGTTCTGAACACCTTGGACTTCTGTCTGGTGGGAAGGAAAATTGTCCAGCATGCTTTGTATTGTCTGTATTGTAAAACTAGTTGCATACACAAACACTGTAAACACACACAGAGAGACACCTCATTCAGAAAGACAGGGGTTACCCTCTTCACCTACCTCCACACAAAGCTGCTCCTAGCTTCCTTTTTTTAATGTGTTTTTTGTTTTTGTTTTTTCTGCTCTGTAGCATTAAGGCCCAAGCAGTCATATCTTCCTGCTAATTCCAGGCAATCCCCACACTTGAAGAGATAGCAGAAAAGAGATCTTCAAACCCCAAGCCCTGACTGTGACTTACAAATTATGCTGCCCAGTAAAGCAGGATATGTTGCACTTGTTGTCTCATGAGTAGAAGTCCCAGGGCTCATTGTGTGTAATTTTAAAAATATTAAATAGCCTGGATTGCACACTGGCTAACCTCAATTTGGCCTCACAAATCATGGAAGCTAAGAGCTAGGGCAGATTCAGTGATCATAACCTTGGAAATGGGCAGCCTGTAATTTAAAGGCAAGCCACGGCTGTGAAGAATATAGGGGCTTGTGCTTACAACCTTACTGCAAGCTCACACAAAAGTACATCAAACATCTGAAAATTAATTGGCATGAAAAATTGGATATTGTAAAAAAAATTATTCCAGAACTTTTCCCAGGTTGCTAGACCTAGTTGAAAGCTTTTGGGAGCTATTGAATGAATCTTTTTCTGTTGCCTTTTTATCAATGCCTCCCCTTAGCATCAGAAAAATTAAAAGCACCCATCAAGTCTCCCTAATCTGATCACCTTTTAAACTTTTGTCAAAACATTCACATGTTTTGGGGAAAAAATGAGGGCTTATAGGAAGTTAGTACCCACCCCTCTCCTAGAAGAGGAGAGCCACCATTAAAACTATCTTTCCAAGCAATCTCCATATTTCCAGTGTCTTTCTACCCAGATGGATATTTACTCCAACACCCTGGCACACATTAAAAATGAAATTCCAACAACATCAGAGCAGGCATCAGACAACATGTATGTACCCATATACATATAGAATATATAAGTAACCATACACATATAACATAAATATGTATGTATATATGTGTTATATACACATATACATTAATCACAGTCTGTTTTGGATATATTGTGGAAAAACGAGTATTGAGAGTTAACAAGGTTGATACTAAATGGTACAAAGTTATTACAAAATCTAGTTGCTCTGCTTTGGTTACCATGAAACCTCTTCCTGTAGCACATGTGATTGTTTTCTAGGCTGTTTTTGTGACTAAGGCAATATAAATTTGTTATATTAATTCTTACTAAAACTGGAAGCTTCTTCTACATTTGAAATAAATATTTTTTCACATAGAAGGAAGGAAATTTATTCCAAAAGTACCTTTTTTGCAACAACAGCTTATCTTCTGTCTTGAGCAGTCCATAAATCAAAGATTTATCTTCCCAGCCCTGAAACAGGGAATTTATCTCAAATCTGGGGAAGAAAAGAAATGGTGTCTATGTGGAGGAAAAATTGCTGGGCTATCAGCCTGCGATAATCTGTAGATCTGTTGGGTACAGATAATCCCCAACTTACAGTCACAGTTTGGACCCGAACTTCAATCGCTAAGTAGTTGTTAAGTTCCATCGTAATTTTAAGTGTGTCCATCATATGACTGTGCTCAATTTTACAAAATTTTTATCACAGTCATTAAGGAAACCCAGTTTCCTTACTGACTTTGCTTGTCAGAAGCCAACTGGGAAAGCCACAACTGATGATTACAAGATCTCAGAACATTGCAATTGTAAATAGATGCAAGTTGATGCTGCAATAGTCGTAAGTGTGAGAACTGGTTGTAAGTCACTTTTTTCAGCACGAAATTGTTGTTAATTGAGTGATAAGAAGTCAAGGATAGCCTGTATTAGACCATTACAAAATGAACGATTAAGCTGGCTTGATGCTGAAATCATGAAATCTATATGAAATCATAGTCTTACGTGAAGTGTAGATGGAAAGTTCCATTGGTATAATTTGCACCAAGCTTTCTAAGGCATATTGAGATTTATGACCTCCCACAGCCCACAATTTGAGAGGAGCAAATTATATACTGGAAGACTGAATGCAGCCTCCAAGTTACTCTTTTCGTTTCCCTGAACTTAGAGCCACAGTAAAGAACTAAATGACTAAATCCTGGCAGTGAAAGTCATAGTAGATTTTAAAAAAGATAAAATAAGGTTTTATTTGCCAGTTTGTTTGCTTCAGTAAAATTAAACATCTCTAACATATTTTATTAATCCTGAATAAACTTGTATTAGAGAAAAATATGTTTGTGTAACCAGTTCTGTATACATTTAATTTCCTGTGTCACAGTAATTCATTATCTGATTTCTGATTTCCAAGAACAGGCATCTTATCAGAGGTTTTGCAATTTTCTTTGCCTTCTCATCTTGTATTGTAAATGCTGCAGAAGAAACAAGCCTGGAAGTGAAGCTTTTACAATAAATATTAGTCAAAGATGATAGCTAACACATATGCATGCTAATTCCATAACTACACTTACAGTAGCATAGGAAATATTTTCCATATTTTAAAAAAAAAAAAGGTTCTGCTATTCACTTCTAAACTGTAAATATGGTTTCTTGGACCAAATTCAAATATTTCACTTTCCTGCAACAAAGCACTCCTAGAGGTCACACTTGTAAAACAAGGAGATACTTAAAATTGTTCTCTTTTTCTTAATTTTAGCAGGATTATGTCAAATTCACCCAATATTTCAAAGTCCTGTTTGTCCCCTTGTTTTAAATATTGATCCAACTTCCAGGATGCCTTGGCGACAGTCTGTGGAGGCTGTCAGGAGTAGGGAAGGGAGGGGAAGGTGCAACTACAGTCTGATTAAGGAGGATCTCTACTGCACAGCCTCACATTCACGCCTTCCGCTCCTCTGCTCAGGTTGACTGACTTCTTTTGTTAGCCAAAGGAACTGAGCACCTCTGAGGCTGCAATATGAGACTACTTCTTACAGAGACTCACTGACAAATCGCACAGCTCTTGTACTGTAGACTGAAGTATTTTTTGAAGGCAGCTGAACCACAATTGTCAATGTTCCAAGCACCACCCAAAGTTGAGTGTGTATGTCTCTTTTCCTTCTGAAATTGGTCTGGTGTAGTATAGCAAGGGAGCTAGAACCCAAAACGATATGGTGAGAGGAACAAATAACTTGGGACTCAAACTTTTATCTGGAGGCCTAGGGTTTGTCCACCATGCCTCTTTAACCTGGAAGTACTCCTGGTATATTGAGATTGTGGCATTCACTCCCAGCTAGCACGACCATTATTACTTCCAAAAGACACCGAGGTGGGAAAGGTTAGTTTGTGGAGGAGTTATATGGGGAACAAAGAAGCTTGAAAAGTTTATTTCTGCCAAAGCTGGGGATTCAAGCATGATTCCAAAGAAAAGAAATTAAGTTGGTATGAAAGTGTTTAAGATAATGAGCTGAGTTTCTTCTTTGCAACTCTTTTCTCTGGCCATGATGATCCAATAATTGTGAGTACCTAATAATATCAATATAAAATATAGTGTTGCATTCATCATCTGCAAGTGTAGTTATAATTAAGTCATTTACATTCCTATCTATATTGGCATATGGAAAGCAGTATAATAAAATGACTTGGATTATCTATTTACATGTAACTATGTAAGCTATAGCATTTAATGTGGAAAATACTTCATGTAGTAGGCATATACAAGGAGAAAGTTACTGCTGCAGAGTTTAAGGAATCTGTAGGTTGTCTTCACCTTGTATCTGCTTACAGGGAGAGCTCAATTAATTAATTAAAAAGACATTATCCCTGGGTTTTATTCCTAGACTGCAGTTTCCTGTTTTGGCAGCCATATGGTAGAACTGAGACATTTTGTAACTGCAAGCAACATGATAGTAGCTGTTGCCCTGCATCTTATAAACTCACTTTCCAGAGTAGACAATGAAACAGTGACGTATGTGGAGGCTTGGATTTTTCTAATAACTACCTTCTTGTGTATCAACAGTTTGAATTTTATTCTTTATAATATTGTGTCACAAAAAAATGGTCATATCAATTCTCAGATGCTCCTGCTACCAGAAGTAGCAGCAGTTCTTATATCTTGATTGTTGATGAAGAAGAATATTCCTGAATATTTTATGTATTTCAAATACATTTAGAATATATGTTTATAATGGCCACATTCATAAACAAGCAACTTATGTTCAAGATTTGGGTTGTTCTTGGGATAGATCTGAATATAACCATGAGAAGAATAAGCTACATTATAGCAATAGCACTTAGATTTATATACCGCTTCATGGTGTTTTGCAGCCCTCTCTAAGTGGTTTACAGAGTCAGCTTATTGTCCCCAACAATCTGGGTCCTAATTTTACCGACCTTGGAAGAATGGAAGGCTGAGTCAACCTTGAGCCAGTGAGAATCAAACTGCCCAACTGCTTGCAACAGCAGTCAGCAGAAGTAGCCTGCCATTCTAACCACTGTTCCACCTTGGCTCTTCTTTTAATTTACATTATATGCACAATCTGTTACTATGTAAAATCTTTCTCAATTTGAATTTGAATGTTGGTAACCCAGTAGAAAACTCCTTGTTGATGTTTTGAGCCAAATATCATCAGACAACCTTCTTGCCTGGCAGTGTGTGGAGTGGAGGATGGAATTATGCCCTGAAGTACTATGGCCATGGTGGCTAACCTTTTTCGGTTCCCGTGCTGATAATTGTGCGCACACCCACTTGCGCACATTCGTGTGCCAGCACCCAGAAGGCAATGCATGCTGGGTCCCCACCCACCCCCTGCTCATGCATGCATGACCCCCCCTTGTGCGGCGCACATCTGCACATCTGCACGTGACTCCCTCCTCGCGTTCCATGTGCCATCCCCCTCTGCCCTCTGTGCATGCACACAAGATACCTGTCAATCAGCTGTCGGGCGGCAGCACCTGTTCACAAGTGCAGTGGGGGTTCTTCTGGGCAACCTCTCATGTGCCGGGGAAAATGGCTCTGCGTGCCACTTCCGGCATGCATGGCATAGATTCGCCAACACGGCACTATGGTATGCAATGACTGTGTTTAACCAGTTTATTGAATTAATCCATATCCAGGTTGCTCAACATATAAGGAATCAAGCTAATCAGATTTTGGTCAGAAAAAAATAGAACCAATACCACATTTCCCACGTTTCCCGTCTTATATATTTTTTGTGACCAAAAAGGCACTAGGTCTTCTTTCGGGGGATGTCATCCACTGACTCACCTCATTTGCACGTGTCACCCCCGGCCTCCTTTTTGCTGTCAGAGGCCTTCAGGAAGTTCTTCTTCTGCAGCCTGCAAGGCTTTCCTGGAGGCCTCTGCGGCCAATAACAGAGCTCCAGATTGATCCAGAGTTTTGTTATCAGCTACAGGGGCCTTCAGGAAAGCCTTGCCAGCCTTGCCAGCTGCAGAAGAAATGGTCTGGCAAGGCAGGTGTCGGGATGTGCGAGGCCTGGCTGCAACTGTCCAAAGGTAAGTAGTAGGGCATCTCCACACACACCTCATCTCCACCCTAGCTTAATTTGACCTGTGCACCCTGGAGTGGGTGAGATCTTAATTAGGGCTTATTTTGGGAATAAGGCTTATATTGGACGCATGTGTAAAAATCAAGCTAGGACATACTTTCAGGGTAGGTCATATTTTGGGGGAAATGGTATTAACATGAAGTAAGTTTAGTATTTATACTAATTCCAGTATTTGATCATCTGACCAAATTAAGTGTGTTATGTGAACAGAGAGATTTGGCTGTTAGCACCACAAGTCTAAGCCTATTCACTAGCATGGCATTGTGCATATTTGTTACATAATCCAATGTGATACTTTCAAGACTTCTTCTGATGAGGTGGGAAAAAACATGTTTAAAGTTTTTGAAAATCAGGCTAGTTTACAAAACACTAGTTTACAAAACACTAGGGGTAATTTGAGTTGGTAAAACATCCCTTTTGTAATACTTTGGGGCTTTTTATTCTCGTATGACACCTTTCCTGGAGTTACTTAATAATCTCATCCATTTCATCGTGTGCTTTCACATAAATAGCCTCTTTCAATTATCCTAGCAACTATAGTACGTCATGTGAAAGTGAATAAAATGGCTACAGCGGACTGCCAATCACCGATATTTGTAAATTATTCTTAATGGCTATGTTTTATGTGTGCTTTTTAATTATTTCATATGAATTTTCTCTCAATTTTCTAGTTTCTAAGTAACTCAGATGAATCACTCTAAAAGAATTTACTATAATATAAATTCAACTTATATTATAACAGCTTGGGTCCTGGAGTTGTGGGTGCACCATCAGTGAGGTTTCCAAGAAAATATTGGAGAACTATTTGTCTGGGATGATATAAGGGCACCCGCCATAGGGAGAGGGTTTAGTCCAGAAGACCTCCAAGCAGGGGTAGGATTCAAATTTTTTAACAACTGGTTCTTTTGGCGTGGCTAAGTTGGTGGGTGTGGCTTGGTGGTCATGTTATTGGTTGGGTGTGGCCAACTCAGTATCACTCACATCAAGGCACGCATCTCCTTGCCTGGCCTCTCATGACTGTGGGGATGCTGCAACAGTCGTAAGTGTGAAAAACAGTCATAAGTCACTTTAGTTAGTGCCATTGTAACTTTGAATGGTCACTCCACACAAGCAAAGTACCAGCAAAGGAGAGGAAAAAAACTCCAGAGAGGTTCCTGAGACAGGAAGTCTAGTCCTGCCAAGAATGTACTAAGGGTTAACGGAGAGGCAGTTACAACACCAGAATGTAAGGAATGCCTTCCCTACAGGATTAGGCCAGTAAAGTGGGAAAAAAACAAAAGGAGATTTCTTCTAACAACCACTTCTCCAAACTGTTTAGTATGTTAACAATAGGGTCTAGCGAACAGGTGCGAACTGGTAGAATCCCACCCCTGCCTCCAAGATCCCTCCCAGACCTAGGATTCTTTTATTCAGTTTAAGTTATATTTAGTTGTACCCTGTCCCTTCTATTTCTTGTAAATCTACTTTAAAATGTGATCCATGGCATGCTATTCAAACTTCAGATACATTTACTGAATCACAAAAGAATACATACTCTGGTGTAAACAGTGATACCACTTCAGATATATTCTACATATAAAATCTTACCAAGTATTACAATAGCAATGCCCCAAAAGTAGGAGATGAGGTTTCTCTAAACAATCTTCCTTGGCACATCAAGGAAAGAACATCAACTCTTACATGAATAGTTTCCCTGTCAAACATAATATCTTGGAAATAGGAGCTTTTCTTCAGCTTTTTTTATTATTGAAAAAATTACAAAGGAGAGAGGGGAAATTATAACAGCAGTGTCACAATGCAAGCTTCACCCCGTGTGCATGTATTGTGATATCATATGCACATAAAAAGGGGGACAGAGCTCACAGCATATGTTAACAATGCATCCAATCTTATAGATGCCTCCAATTACCGTACAACAAAGGTAGGGATGTCAGTTTAGATTCATAGTGTCAACTGAATTAAGAACCTTTTAGCTATGCAACTTTATGTGCAATAAAATGCAACATTAGTTACTTTGTATTCCAGCTTTAATGTGCCTACCAAACATAACACTCAAAACTATTTATAAAAACAATTGTGGAATCCTGGGGGCTCTCCGTGTAACATCAGTTTTAGTGAACGGGATTTGCTCACCCAGAGAACACCAAGGAGTTAACAGTTCAACTCTGAGCTACATTTATTCTCTTCCATTATTATTCAATTGTCATTCAATTTACAGTTTTATCCCACTGTTACAGGATACTATTCTTGCTAGCAGGATTATTATAGCAAGAAAAAGGCATTCAAAAATGACATTTTCTCACTGAGATAAATTGTGCAAATCTCTCTTTCTTTTTCCTATCATACCAGCCAGTAGCACTTGAAATGCCACAAACTTGCGCAAACATCAGAGGTTGGTACTTAGTAATATTGTTAATGTGTCATAGTCTGGCTTTCTCCAGATATTTTAGAACAATAACTAGAACTCCCAATCCATTCCAAACACAAAAATCTTGTCTTGTTGGAAAAGGTTATTTTAAATATGGAGCAATTCTCATCACATTAATCTGTATGGCTTTAAAAATCAGTTGTCTCTAAATCTGTTTCTCCTAAAGAACTTCAAACAGTTGTATGTATTGGTTGTATCATAAGGGGCATTCGTCAGGCATGAATCCCTGAAGTTAGACAGATAAATAGCTATCCTTTTGAATACATTCTTTTTTTTTTCCCCAAAAGTTTTATTTATTTTTTTAACAACAAACATACACAAACAAAACACAAAACATGAAAAACATAAAACATCTTTTTTGAAAGCAGCCTGATCCCGGGTTACATCTCTTCGTACAGACATCAATTCAAGTTCATGCTCATTTTTGTATACCGTTCCATATCTTACCATTCTATATTTTCTATATAGCTTCTCCCCTCTTTTAACTCTTTTAACTCTCTTAATTCTATTTTATTCATTTCAACTCAATTTAGATCATTATACTTATATCCTTTGTCCTGTTTCAGCTGTCTATTACCTTTTCTCATTAAAGCAAAATTTTTCCTGTAATCACTGATTGGAGTATGACGCCTTTATATCTTTCCCCTAAATTTATAACACTTAATATAATACATAACTTTCATTTAGATTCTGCTTAGTACATTCTAAAGCTACATACAATATTTTAAAAAAGAAGAGATTATAAATATATGATATCATTAAAACAACAATCCATACCAATTCAATCCTATCATTAAAATTAATATTCATTTAAATCTTAAACATTTCACACATTACTTTTCAAACAGGAATCATACTTCTATGGGAACCCTTATAAATTTTGCAGTTACTTCTCCCCATTTCACTTATATTTTAAAACATTGTGCAATTAAAGTGTTCCCATTCCTTCCTAATTCAATTCTTTTATTTTATTTCATTTACTTTACTCAAAAAAGTTTCATTGAATTACACAAAGTTTTTTTATCCCACTTTTTAATCATATGTTGTTCCAATTTTCTAACATTATTTTTAATGTAAGCATAATAATACAATCTTATGTACCTTTGCAGAATCTCTTTTTCAGTTAAATTTTTACCCGTTGTCTCTGAATAAGTCCTGTTTCTTTACATCTTCCTCCAAACCTTTGTAGCTTCTCCTCCCTTCCCTCCTCCCTTGCTTCTTCACTCTGCCCTTTTTACCCTCTTGTCTCTCCACCTCCATTTCCTTCTTCTGTGTTCCCCTTTTCTGTTGCTTTCTGACATTATATCCATTTTTCACCTTATTTTTCCCTTTTTTGGTTGTTTTTTTAGGTCTTAAATTCTCCATTCTCTTTCCCCTCTTTCCCTTTTCTTCCCCAACTAAAGTTACTTGTTCGTTAAAGATGGCTTCTTCTTTGTCCCAGTTTTCTTGCTGCTCAGTCTTTTCTTGTAGTTTCTCGTAGGTACCAATCGCCATTTCTAAAAAGTGAAAAATGGAGCCTAGAGAGCCCTTCCCTTCTTGTTCCTCTTCTTTATATTTTTTAAATTCCATTTTCAGTTCATCCACAAGTGATGCCATTGTAGAAAGAAAAATTTTTAAACAACCACCCAATTGTTTAAATTCAAATATATTTTCCAGAAGTCCCAGAGTCACCAAACAATCCAAATAGATACAAACTGTTTCATTTAACACTTTCTTCTTTTTTCACTTTCTCTTCCTGGGGTTTAGTTGCAAAGGGCCAGTTAAGATATATCTTTTAGAAGTCTTGTTACAATTTAACTTTAGATTTTTTAAAAAAATTCCAAGCAGCCTCCTCCTGCCAAATCCTGCTCTTATTCTTTTCCTCTCCCTTCCCACTTACAGCAAAAAAAAGTTTTTTAAGTGTTCAGAAATCTTTATTGTCCCCTTGACATTTAATTTTCCAGTTTAATTACCTACTGATGCCAAAGCAGGTTTTTCTGATTTCTCATTCTTCTCTCTTCGCTGTCAATGTAAGGAAGGAGAGTGAGGGGGAAAAAAACTTTCCCTTTTCCACTTTCATTCGCAGCTTCTGAATCTTCATTGGGACCCATGTATCTTTTATAAAATTTTAAATCCAGGATACCTCAGTTGTTGCTTCTTATCCCGGTCAGCCAAAACTTTCACTTCTTAACTTCCTCCTGCATTTTCTTTTCCGGCTGAGTGCTTCTTTGTGGCAGCCATTTCTGACCGCCGCTCTTACCGCCTTCGGGAAAGGGAGTTTAGCCAGCTGAGGAAGAATGATGCAGCTTTCCTCAACCCTGCTGGAGTCTCCCCCCTCTTCACCACCTCTACGGGGTGGCTTAGCTCCGAAACCAGCTGGCTCAGGGCGCCCCAGCGGCGAGCCCAGAGAGAAACTGCACACGATCGCGGATTCCTGCCTGACGCCGAAGCCCTGCAAACCGGAAGTCCAGCCTTTTAAATACATTCTAAAGCAGGGGTGTCAAACTCAATTTCATTGGACTGTGGTTCACTTTGGGCAGTTGGGCAGGTGTGACCAACTGGTTGGGCATGGCCAGCTTGATGCCAGTTACTGGGTGTGGCTGACTGGGTGTGCATGGCCAGCAGGGTGTGCATGGCCAGCTTGATGCCAGTCAGTGGGAATGGTCAGCTTGACACCACCCCCTAAACTGCTGGCATGTTTCCTCTTTGTATTAGGTAGACTGGGCCAAAGTGATGTGGGCCGGCCCCTTATATTTTCCAGGACAGCCCCACAGCCTGGATCTTACCACATTGTGGGCTGGATCCAGCTCACAGGCCTTGTTTGACACCCCTGTTCTAAAGAATATATGCATTCTTTGACATAATGCACTGTCCCGGTATCCTTTCTACAGAATTCATCTGTTCAGAGATAGCAATGTCCTTATTTTTTCGAATTCACATGCTGGAATGTTATATGCTCAAATGACATACATTCATTGGTGTGATACAACCGGCGTAACCAGTTCAGTGATCATGCGCTTCGCTATTGCTATTACTAATCCCAAACCTTGGGTAAACATATCATGGTAAATCAGGCTCAAACAAAAAATATGTAAAGGGGAAAAGGCACTCTGGAACCTGCTGTCCAATGCCAGTTAAAAGAGGAGTATACTTTACAGGAGTTGCCAATCAGAGCTACAGGTGCATCCACCTGCACTTCAGACATCTTTATCCCTTTGACTGCCAAATTCACCGTTTCGTCATGGAATGGGGACTCCCAAGGAGGAAATCTCAAAAGTGCAGGCTGGATTGAGAAGCTGAATAAAAGGCTGGGGTGGGGGGGACACTTCCCGGGTGGGAGGGTTTCATATTCTAGAGCTCCCTAGGAAGCCTTTTCCTTAAGCCCCACTGATTTCAATCCTGTTGAGGCAAATGCGAGAGCTGGGGGGGGGGGGGGGGGGGAGATGAGCGAAGAGCTCTGGGGGCGGAAGAGACGCAACTTCTGGGAAATAGTTCAGTGTCACAGGAGAGGAGGCAGCGAGACTGGTCAGAAGGCTCCTTAGGAAGGAATAGCCGCCCACCGCCTTTTCCCACACATTTTGAGGAAAGAGGAGAAGAAACGGGCGTTCAGTAACCGCGCTGGAAGCCTGTTGGAAAAGCTGCCTCGAAAGTTGGCGGGGAGGCCAGAGGAGCCGGAGTCTGGTGCCGGAGCGAAGTGGGCCCCCGGGCGGGCGGAGCTGAACGAGTTGCGGGGATGTCTCACTGAAAGCAAGAAGAAGCGGCGGAAGGCGGGGGAGCCCCGAAACTGGTTGCCGCGTTTCGATCGAGCTTTCCCTTTTGCGTCAGGCCGGGCAAGGCTGCGCGCGGAGGTTTCGCCCTTCCCTTCAAACGTTCCCGAAGCGAACTAATTCTGTTCTCGCCCGCTCTGGTGGTGGGCTGCGCTTCGCGGGGAACGGCCAAGGCTGCCAAAGTGGAAGTCGGTCTCTCGCCGAGGACGAAGTGAATGAGGAAGACGGGAGTCAAAAGGCTCGCAAGGCGGAAAGTTCGGCGTTTCCCTCGGAGGCTGGAGTTCAAGGAGAGAGAGACCGACCGGCGGAAAGAGAACTGCTGCGTGGCGGCCGAGCAAACGGCGTGGGCATGACGGCTTAACTCGGAAACTAAGGCTGGGCTCGGAAGAGACGCCCGTTTCGGTCCCGAGCTTAGCCCACAGTTGCTGACCGCGGGGCAGGTTAGGCCGCTCTCTATTCTGCCCCCCGAAGCGCCCATAAATCTCGCGGGCCTTTTCGCTATTTTCTCTTCCAGGCTCTCATGGGCACGCGTCTGTGTGGAGATAGCATCCAATTAAAGGGAGGCGCGTTAAGGCGAGGTCTGCGTTCCTCGGACAAAGGTCAGCTTGCGTCGGGGTTGGGCTCCTGAAACAAAAGACCGGAGGGGCGTTTTCTTCTGTCGGGAGCAAAAGGATTTGAGGTGGAGTTGCTGTGAAGTTCCCCGAAAAGGGTGCTGAGGAAACCGGCTCTTTTCGGATTGCTCATTGCGCGAAGCGGGAGGGATGCGGCGCCCCGGTTTGTGCTGAGGGAAGTTAACTAAATTCGGGAGCGGTTTCCTCCAAGTAAGTGGCGATTTGAACTATTTTAGGTTTCCCAGCTCTACTAACTTTTCCAAAACCTCGGAAAAGCTCCAAAATATACGACCTGTTTCTAAATACGTTAGCTTCCCTTCAACAGTTGCTCTCTCAGGCTGTGGGGGCAGAGCGTTTGTTTATCCCGAATTGTTTTAAGCTTTCATCTGGGAGCCTAGCTCATCAGAGTTACTTTTCTGACACGTGCTTATTCACGCCTCGAAGGATTGCAAGAGCAAGTAGCTGTTGCTTGGCAGAGATGTCCAGCCGTCTTGATTTATATGGTTTCAGTGGACCTGTTGACAAAGTCCATCCAGGGGGCTTGCTTGTTGCCAGGATCTACTGTTGACTCTGAATGTTGACAGGTGTCGTTCAGTGAGTCTGATCATGTGCTTGGGGATAGAGCTCCGTCCTGATAGTGACCTTGATGCTTCTGTGGTGGCTCATTTTGAGAAGCTTATTCAGGCAGAGCTGACAAAAAACCGACCTCAAGGAAGCAGTTCAACACGTTGATATGCAAGTTGATTTGAGCAGGAGGAACTTTTATGACACATAAAGCCACTCTCTCGACCATTGGACTGCTTCTGGAAATGAATAGAAGTGCAAAATCCCTTTTAAAAGATAAAAAGAGGCTGGGTATATATAGGGCCAGTTAATTATACCTCCAGAGGTATCAGAAGAAATATCCTTCTGGGTTCAGTTCAAGGGTGGGTTTCTCCCAGTTCTGTCCACCTCTGTAGAACCAGTAGCTCTGAAGAGCAGCAGACATAGAACCGGTTCTATGTCTGCTGATGTTTTTGCCCACCTGCCCACCTGGGCTCTTGCCTGATCTTTATTTCCTGATTTTTCAACTTCAGCTGCTGAACGAGGCATAGCTACAGTTATAAAAACAAGAAAAGAGGGCTGTTTCAAAGGCTGCTTCTCTGCAGGCAGCTGCTGCTGCTGATTTATAGGCGTGTGGCTCGCAGCCTGCAGAGAAGCTCCAAACTCCCGAACTGGTAGTTAACCCTGTTGTATCCCACCCCTGGTTCAGTTCCAAGTGGGGAAAAAGACATTGGAAATATGGAGGGCCATTTGGAAGGTTGTTTAATGGTGGACAGCAGGACCACATGGCTTGAAGCTCCAAAGAAGGAGGATCACATGCTCCAAGGTGAAGGAAAAGAAAAGAAAAGGGCTGAGGTGCAAAGAGTGCCTGGGTTTTATAACCTTTGTTGGGATTTGAATTTGAGCTTGTATTCTGATTGTTTGTCAGACTCCCATGAGGCCATGCAGGGGCAACTCTGTAGGCTGTCCTGAGTTCCAGGCTTCCTTGGGCCTTGCTGGATGATGATGCACTGAAAGGGCTTTGGGCAATTGTTATAGCTTTACCTGGATATTTTTGTTATGTAAAATATTCTGCCCCAGGCTTTAATGGCCCACCCATTAACAAAGGTGGGGGTGAGTTTCTGCTTCAGAGGTGAGTTTCTGCTATTGAGTTGCTACTCTTTTTAGAGGAAATATTCTGCCTTTTTAATATTTCCCAGGATATTTCATTTTTCTAGGAGAGGGGTGGGTGCTAACTTCCTACAGAGGTAAGGATATAGCCAAATTCTGGCTTATATCAACAAGCAGTGGACCCAAAACTGCATATCATATTCCAGTAGAACTCTGGGAGCTCTTTTCTAAATTTTATATGCTTGTCCTCAGTACCCAATCTAGTAGTCAACTCTCAATCCAACTGACTTTCTGTATGTACTGCAGAAATTGAGAAATCAACCAAATGAAAGGGCTTAAAATTTCTAGTAGCAATCTTATTTCAGCTGAAATGCTTAAATGTTAATGTGAGGGAAACCATTCTGGTGCTGCTATTCCCCTTTATTGTAAAAACAGTTTAATTTTTAAATGATTGGAGCACTTTATTTGCATCAATATAATAAAGTGTTCAGTAAACGTAAGAACTCCACAATTGACAAAGTTATTCAAAAATAAAATGTTGAAGATAAAGTTAATATCAAGTACAGGAAATCAGGTAGTTCAAATAAATATAGGCTTATTGCATGCTCATGCTCTCTGCAAGAACTTGAACTACAAAGGTCAAAGAAAATTTGCATTTTCCATTTGTAGATAAGAGTCAAGAAAATTCAAGGTGGGCTGAACTTGGATCTCCTGTGGGTGCAAAGGAGTTTAAGACTGTTTGACTCCTTCCTTGGGCTCAACCTGGTCATCTCCTGCAGTTTAATGCCAATGGTCAACTTTTTAGCCCCACTGGAATTTTTAACCTAGTGATACTATCATATTCTCCATTTGGCTTTAGGAGAGCCTGAAGATTCAGTATTGCTTTCAGAGCTTAGCCTGTAATTAAATAATTAAAGCTGAAGATTATGGTAACTAGGGATATACAAGCAGTAGTGTTAATGAACAGACTAATTTCACTGCCTGAAGACAAGTACATTAGACCTGAGATTATTTTTTTTTAATAAAGTTTTATTTGGGTTTTCACACATACAAAATACAAATAAAACATCTTTTTTGAAAATAGCATGGTCCCGGGTTGAACTTCTTTATATAGACACAAAACTCAATTTCATGCTCCTTTTTGTGTTCTATTCCATATCTTATACTATTCTACATTTTCTATATAGTTTTCCCCTCTTTTAATTTTCTCAATTTTATTTTGATTATCTCATCTCAATTCAAATCATTATATTTATACTTTTGTCTGTTCTGTTTCAATTTCATATTATCTTTTCTCATTAAACAAATTTTCTCCTGGAGTTACTAATTGGAGTATGACACCTTTATATATTTTAATTACATCCATTCAACTCTTATTTAAATTTTAATATATACCTTAAGGTTATGATCTTCAATATAATACATAATACATAACTTCCAATCAAATTCTGCTTGGTTCATTCTTATAATGCACACTATATTCTTTTAAAAATAAGATTATAAATATATGTAATTATAAACCCTAATTCTATTCCAATTCAGTTCTATCATTAATAATCACTAAAATCTTAACATCTTTAACATTTCTTATCAATTAAATATCATACTTCCTTAAAAACACATATAATCTCCAGAATTAATTTTTCCTTATTTCTCTTCACATATGTTTCGTAAATCATTAAATATTTATTTTGTTACATTTATTTATTCACAAGCATTCCACTGAATTACGATAGCCATTTTATCAAACATTTTAATCAGACATTCATATTTTCTAAAATTATTTCTGTTTCTAATATAACAATACTATCTTATGTACCTTTGCAGAATCCCTTTTTCCATTAAGTTTTCACCCATTATCTCTAAATAGGCGCTGTTTCTTTATATTTTGTTTCTGTCCTTTATAACTTCTTTTCCTTTCTTTCTTCCCTCTCTTCTTCTCCCTCCCCTTTTTACTCCCTTGTCTCTCTACTTCTAATTCTCTCTTCTGCATTTCCCTCTTCTGTTGCTTTCTGATTTTATACTTATTTTTCACTCTTATTTTTTTTGGGGGGAGTTGTTTTTCCCAATCTTAAATTTTCCATTTTCTTTCCCCCTTTTCCTTTTTTCCCCCCACCAAAGATTACTTGTTCATTAAAGATGGCTTCTTCTTTGTTGCAATCTTCTTGTTCTGCAGGCATTTCTTGTTGTTTCTCATAATTCCAAATCTCCATTTCTAAAACCTGAAATACGAAGCCAAAAGAACCTCTCCCTTCTTGTGCATCTTCTTTGTACTTTTTAAGTTCCATTTTCAGTTCTTCTAAAAGTGGAGCCATTTTAAAGTTTTAAACAACCACCCAATTGATTTTAGTCATTCAAATACAATAACCAAAAATCAAGAAATCATCAAGTAATCCAAATAGTTCCAAGTTATTTCTTCTTATTTCTTTTTCCACTTTCTCTTCCTGGGGTTTTTGCTGCGATATTTCAGTTAAAATGTATCTTTTGGAAGTCTTGTTGAGATTTTGCTGTAAGTTCGTTTTAATTCCAGGCAGTGTCCTCCCTTCCAGATCCTGCCCTTTTATTCTTTTTTTCTCCTTTCCTGTTTTCAAAAGCTTTTGATTATCCAGAAATCTTTATTATCCCTTTGACTTTTTATTTTCAGCATTAAATGCCTATTAATGTCAAAGTGGATTTTTTTCCAATTTCTTGCTTAAGTCTCTTAGCTGTCAGTATAGGAAGAGGAAGAAAAAACCCCCAAATCTTTTCCCTTTTCTTTCTCCTTCGCAGCTTAAAAATCTTCTTAGGGAATAATGTTATTGGTTTTTTTAATAGTTTCAATTCCAGGGTACCTTATTTGTTGCTTTTGCTGTTTGACCCAGTCAACCAAAACTTTCTCTTATCTTCCTCCTGCACATTCTTTTCTGGTCGAGTTCTTCTTTGAGGTGGCCATTTCTGACCACTGCTACAACCGCCTTCGGGAAAGGGAGTAATGGCCAGCTGGGGAGGAGAGATGCGGCTCTCCTTAACCCTGCAGGCAGTCTCCCCCTTCTTCACCACCTCTATGGGGTGGCTTAGCCCCGAAACCAGCCGCCTCGGGGCACTCCAGCTGCAAGCACGGATCGAAGCCTCACAGAAATGAGGTTTCGGTCTGTCACCGAAGAAGCTCAAACCGGAAGTCCTCCTGAGATTGTTTTTATAGACAAGGAGATAAGATTGTTAAATGGCCCTGAAGCCTTTTATGGTCAAATTGATGGGTGGAGCTCAATTATATTAATCCCAACTTTGCATTATTTGAGTGTCTATTTCTGAGTGCTCTGTTTCAACCAACAAGACATACCTTATGCTGGAAGCAGAACTACTGAGAGTTGATAGAAGAGTAAAGTTTTTCATGTTCAAATACTGATGGAAATTATAATTTTACCCATTAGTTCTAGCCAGATGCATAACTACCTATGTACTCAACAGCCAGCTAGGTTAAAACACTGAATATTTTACAGTATTCTCTAAGCCCATATATTTCTATTTGCTGTAAGTTCTCTAGTGGGCTATTCAGCAAGATAACATTATGTCCTTGAAGACTGACAACAGACAGAACTATTGAATGCATTCATTTTTTCTTCCATAAGCTTTCCCATGAGGAGTTTTTATTTATTTTATTTATTTATTATATTTTTACAGTGCTTGTCTCCCAGCAATTCTGGGCAGTTCACAAATAAAAAGCATAAACAAAAAGCAATAAAACAATACAATAATAAAAACAAGAAGTAAAACCAGGCAACAACCAATAGGAAACCCACACTACCTAAAAGAGAGTTTCAGTTGTCCTCATCCAAGGCCTGGGCTTTGAGATCCTCTGAAAATACCGTGAGGGTGGGGGCCGTCCAGATCTCAGGAGAACCTCAACATATATCAGCTTTACAATATTTTCAATGCAGAAACATATGGCGTTTCTAGAATTCATCAGAACGTTCTAGTGGAACTGCTGCCTCATTTGTAAACGGGATATTTTTATTATATTTCTTTATATAAATATATATTTATATAAATATATTTAGATTTAGATTTTAAATATGTCTTATTTACACAATGAAGCATGAAAGATGTTGGACTGTAATAAAGAATTGTCTTGTGGGACTTCTTAAGTAGCATTTAACATTGCAAGAGCCAAGTTGTTCTTTTAAAACAGCTACTTGAAAAAGCTGCAGAACAAATCTAAAGGGATCAATTCTTCAACAGCCTATGAAGCCTAAGACAGGAGGAAAGAGTTTTTGTTTGGCCTTAGCAAATCTCTGTGTATTATTCCTTCTGGTCTTTTTTTAATCAAAGCATAAACCTGAACATGTGTATTTAGTATTAGTCCAATTCCGCCAAGTAAAAGTCACTCCCATTTCAAGAATCCTTTTCAATCTGACTGAAGGCCTGGCTTTCAACAGTTGCTGTCTTGGCCAGCCCTTGAAATAGGTTGTATCAGGAAACAGGCAGGGTGGATGAGATTTGGCTGCTCCTCTTAGAACCTTCAGTGTCTTTCCATTTCGCTGCATTATCCTTCTCAAACAGGCTCCCTGGGCTAGAGTAATGGTAGTATCCCTTAGATACTCGGCCTATTCCTATTGGATGGCTAAATCCAGAACACAATGCTGTTGGCTCATTGCTTTGTCTTTCTCCAGTGCCTGCGCGAAACTATTAAGAGATGTTTTGTTGCATATTTTTATTTAATGGGCTGGCAGTAGGAAGGATGAAAAGGCTGCTGATGTTCAAATCCATGTTGCATTTGGCAAGATGGTAAGCAAAGCAATATATGATGTTGAGTCAGTATAATATATTACTCGATTAGGTATATGGAGGTTTTTCTTATGATTGCATTATTTTTCTCAACAATTTAATGTTGCTTTTGGCAAAAGCTACTGGAAAAATATGAAGGTTTAAGTGTGATTATAGGAAGATGTCCAACCATTAATGTATTTAACCTTAAAAATACAACAGGGTTTGAAACAGCCTAAGGCAGTGAGACTTTTGGTGATTTATCTTTCTCTTTATTGCAGCTGATACTAATGTTGTTCTTTTAATATATGATAAAAATCATTCAAACAGGAGAAGTAATGTATTAATTTAAAATAATTTCCCAAACTATTAGTAGTAAGTAGCTGAAATAATAAGATGCCTCTTCTTTGAGCCATATCTACAAAGGCCACTAGATTGGAAGGGTATAACCTTTTCCAATAAGCTTGCAGGCTACTTGTCAACATGAATGTCATCTGAATTCAGCTTCCTGCTCCTTATGGTTCAAGAAAATCCTTCTAAATAAGAATCTGAGGTTGAAATCTTGACCATCTGGGGTTCGGCAGCATGATATTGCTCCCAATTTATAGGGATTGTTTGAAGGTTCTTCAGATTGAAGGCCCTCAGGTTTAAATCCTGTAATTCAGGTCTAACTCAGTTTTCTTGATACTAACAAGCAACAGTACTGTAAATGTTATACTTTCAGCAACTCCTGACTTTGCCTGGGTTAAAAGGTAAGAGTTGAACTGTGGCTAGTACTCTGATGGATGACCACTGTCAGGGCTTCATATCAGATTATCACAATTAAACTCTTCCTAAGAAATTTAGCATAGTAGGTTTATTGCAGAAAATTAAGAAGCCAAATGCATACACATTTGTTTGTAATAGCAATTCAGAATCCTTCCTTCTAAAGAAGGAAGTTTAAATCCTGGGTCTCTTTTTTTCACCTTTGTGAGTTAGCAATCATGTTATTACTCATTTCCTTTTCTTTGGGGGTTTCTACTATGTATCCTTTACAAAGTGGCTTGTTTTGGTGTGAGAATTAGAGATTCCTGCTTTAACTTCAATCTTTATTCAAAGAATGCTGGAGATATAGGGTAGCCTGCGCAGTAGAAAGAAGCAAAGAGGAGAAGAGAAAATGGCATTGAATACTTTGTGAGCAGCTCCTCCTTAATAAACTCAGAGAAAATCATCACATCACATTAAATCATTGTGGGGGGGGTTTTAAGAGGCAAACTTTCTGTTCCATAAAACCACCTCCCAGCAATCAATAAATCATGGAGGCCTGTTGTATCAAGGGCAGTTTTATGTAATCAAACCTTCCTAGAGAATGAGCAGACCAGATTTCTCTCTCTTGCTTCAGAGACTGGAACTATATATAGCCTAAATGAAGTTCAGAGGTTTTTTATCTTTGCTAAACCTCTGTAGAAACTCTTTAAGACTCTTAATATCTGACATGGAATCCCCAAAATACCTCCTTTGCTTTCTTTCTAACTTGAAAAAAAAAAAGCACTATACCACTGATTCAGTTTAGCCTTTCTAATTGCCCAATAACCTGAATGGAGGAAAAACTCCAATCATGGATTCAACAGTGACTGATCCTGAATCTCCTTGGCTAGCAAGCTCCTACAAATCTTTGTCACTGCTTTCTGAGAATATTGCCATTTGGGAAATGTCTATGGAGATTCTCAGTCATCCAGAGCATGGTTGTCACAAGGGTGTTTTTTCAAAGGCCGGTCCAGTTGCATTCGAAAAAAGCACCTTTGGAACATGCCAGTTGGAAAACCAGGAAAAGGAATTTTGCATTTCTGTGCTGTGTTATCCCATTTGATATCCTTCTGTTCCAGGAAACATGGTGAGTCAATGACTTGCATATTGAGAGCTAGATATCCCTGACACTTCCAGCAGTACCAATGGTGGTATTCTACCGTTTCAGCCCAGTTTTGCTAACTTGGTAGAATCATCTCTGATGATCATCAGAGACTGAACCGTTCTCTCCGCTGCTCTGCTGTTGGGCCCACCCGTGCTCCCATACTCACCTTTGCTTTTGAAGTACAGCTGCTTTGCATGGCACAGCAGAGTGCTGCACGACAGCTGCTGAAGCAACCGGGAGAGTGCAGGCTTGCAGGAGGTGAGTTGGAACGCCCTGTGCCTGCGCAAATGCTTCCGTGCCTGCACAAAGTACATGTTTGATGCACGCACGCAAAGTGTGTGCACAAATGCAAAGCGCGCCCACCAAGCCACGCCCACCGAACTGATAAAAAAAAATTGAATCCCACCACTGAGTGGTACACGGAATGGGTCAAGGAAGACACTGTGCAGATTAAGTATCCATGTCTCATATCCATATCTTGATAATTAGGCTCTGTTAGGACTGTGATTTGCTTCCATCTCAACTTTCCTAATCAAAATTTGGTGCTGATAACGTTTATATTCCTCCCTCTATATCTTAGCCCCATATTCCAGAAATCTGGTCAATAGCATCAGGCTAGAAACAAGGAGACCATGAGTTTTAATCTGGCCTTAGGCATAAAGCCAGCTCAGTGACCTTGGGCTTGGCTCTTTCTTTCAGCTCTTGGAAGGAGGCAATGCCAAGCCAATTCTAAAAAATACTTTGGGGACTTGTCCAGGCAGTGTCTGAGAATTAGACCAACTCCCTTGTGTGCTCCTTTGGACTCCTTGTGCAAGGGCCCTTTTCAGAAGACCAAGAGAAGCCTCCCCCCCCCCACCTCATCTCCAGGTTAAGAATATTCCATAGGGCAGGTGCAATGGCAAAGACTTTTTTCCTGGACCCCGTCAGTTGGAATTTTCTTCATGTTTAATGAAATGCACTCAACTACCTTCTAACCCATAACACCCAGGAAATGTTCATAGGATCAATCATCAACAAGCAGTCAATATCTTATAATATCTAGCTATGGTTCAACACTCTTTATGGATATATCATCTTGACTTGTATTATTGCTGATAAAATTATTTTAAGGAGTGTGTTTATTCATTGCTTGAACCAATAAAGGCAATATACTGCAGAGCTTTATTTATTTGATGGTTTGCCAGTGTATGACTGAGTACACTAATTGTAATATATACTAGAATATGGTTTTAACTCAAAAGAGGATATTAAAAACTTGGCTTATCTCTTCTAATAACAGAGTTTAACTGCATTGGCAGAGGAATACTCAAAATAATAGAATTATTTACTGTAAAACTATTAACAGATTATTTATCTGTTGCAAGCTCGGTTACACAAACCTATTTTGGATGGTGAAGTCCTTAGTATTCTCTGAGTTGGATTGTTTGCTTGCAGGTATTTTATTAGTCAACTGGGAAAAACCATCAGTGTGAGACAGAGTGGGGTTTTCCCCGTTTATATACAGCAGTTTGCCCTGCCAGTATATGCAATATTTTCTCCTTGGTAGTTCCTTGATTAGGGTATTGGTTTTTTTACTTAATTGTCTGCTTATCTGGTTTTGGCTGATGTAGAGGAGGTGTTCTGATCTTTTTGTTTCCTTCTTAGAATTTTTTATAGTCTCTCTTGGATGGATGGAATGAATGGAATCTGTTTGAATATAATTAGATTCAATATGTATTTTTATAGACAAACATACTGAGCAACCTATAAATTAGACAACTGCTGGAAGAACTTGACTTTGAGGTAACACTGCAGAGAAATACCTTGAATAACCTTGAAAACCACAGGACTAGATTTCCTGTCTGAAAACCAAGGGTTGTGTTGATTTCTCACAATATAAGCTGGCAGCAGTTCAGTTTAAGTGAATTAGCATTGGCTTGAAATACTGTACTGAAATCCATCTGATAAAAATGTTTTCATCAGAATTAAAGTACTACATTGACTGATTCAACTTCAGGAAGTCAGGAAACAGTTTTTCAAACTTCCAAGTGACTGGGTTCACAATTTCTTCACAGTCCTCAATGCAGCCTATCGCAAATCCAGTCGGTTCAATTATAGCTGAAGAAGGTCCAGTCCAAGACTGTCGTTATATAGGATATCTTAGGGCTTGATTCGCTCTCCTGTTTAACATTTACATGAGGCCATTGGGTGATGTCATTCATAAGCACGGAGTTGGCAATTATACATCTCTTCCCATCTATACCTGAGTTGCCAAATATACACTTCAGCCCTTGTCTGCTCAAGTGTTGTGACTCAGTGCCAGGTGGAATGGGAGGAACAGACATAGACTGAAATTTAACAAGACTGGTTGTGAATATTGAAGCATCTTAGATCTGGAACAATGTCTCTCAACCTTGGCAACTTGAAGATCTGTGTGGACTTCAACTCCCAGAATTCCAAGGCAGCAAGGGGGATTTAATATTCAGACCTAATAGTATATTGGGTCATCCTATGGCTGTGCAGTGGCTCAGTGGTTAAGATGCTGGGCTTGTCAGATGAAAAGCCAGCAGCCCAGGTTCGAGACCCAAGTGCCATGCAATGGGGTGAGCTCCCACCCTTGCCCTAACGTTTGCCAACCTAGCAGTTTAAATGCAAATGAGAGTAGATAAACAGGTACTACTTGGGTGGGAAAGTAAGTACTCTGCGATGTCATGCTGTCCACATGACTGCCGAAATCCGGAGAGCACTGGGTTAATGGCCTTGAAATGGAGAAGAGCATTCCCCCCCTCCCCCATAGTTGGCATTGACTAGCGGAGTAAAATCTGCAGGGACTTCTTTTTTTTTACCTAGATCGACAAATCTTTCTTGATAAGTAGCTAGCTGCCATGGGTTTTACACAAATCTGTCTTATGCACCAATTGTACCCATTCCTGGATCAATAGAATCTACACATAATTATACATGTCTGGTCACTTCTCATCTGATTGCACTTTATTATATAGGACTGTATTTGGCAACTATACTTGGTTCAGAATAGAACAGTATAAATGTGTATGGGGATACCTGAATATGTCCATGTAACATTTCTACTCATGAGCTGTTCCGGTTACCAGTACAATTCAAGGTGCTTTAAAGCCTTCCAGGGTGTGGTTTGTTATGCAACTGCCCATCTCCAAATAACTGTACCAATAGAAGATCTAGCTAGATCTAGCTCTCAAGCAAAGTCATCTCAAGACCCAGGAAATGTGCCTTCTCTCCGGTGGGGCAAAGAAAAAATATCTGCTGAAAATTTCCCATAGGCATCCAGCAAGGGCATCCAGCCAGTAAATACTCAGGTCCATTCAGTCACCCTGATTCTACTCAAATAGGGACTGCAGAATCATAAAAAGGGAGCTTAGTAGACAGGATTAGATTAAAAGAATGGTGAGTTGAGTGGACCGGTAATTTGAAATCTCATTGGCACAGCTGTTTTGCAAGAGTCCCTTAATAGAATATGCTTTTGAATGGTTGCCTAGCCAGACAAAATTTCCTGACGTACTCTTTTTTGTAGAACTGAGACCTCTTATCAAGTCTTTTTCTCTTCAGAGCAGCCTTCGACTTGAGCCTGAGACTTGAGACTTGAGCTTGCCAGGGCATGACAATAAATCTCTAGAAACTCAATATTTCAAAGCTAGCAGCAGAAAAGGCAAAGACCAGGCTTGGATAAAAAGTTTGTTTTGTAGATGCAAGAAGCTCTTTGAATATTTGAAGGACTTTTGTTAGCAGCTTCTCTATAGTCTTCTTGACACTTCTGTAATATTAAACTGCCTGATAAGACTGTCAATAAAATCTCATTATTTGACTTGGATCGTTTTGACAGTTCCTGGTTTCTTTATCAATTGTACTTTTATATTAACAAAGATAAATGTTACAATTTACAGTCAACTGATGTTAAATTTTTGGCACCTGATGCACATCCAGTACAGATGTGTTGGCAATATAGTTTATGAGTAAGTAAACATGATTGTGTTATATAAGGACATTGAGAAGATGTTTATAACATCATCTTAATTTTTTTTCCAGATGACACGGTGAGAACTGAATGCTTGCAGACTCACTAGCTTCTAACACATTCTTTCCAAAGTATCCATTGTCATGAGGTGTTCCCTGAAACGATCACTTGCAACAGCTTTTTCTCTCTTTGTGTTCCTACTCATCATGAATCTGGCTTCTTGGCACCACGAAGATCTTGTGATGGTAAGTATAATAACAACACATTTGCTGGGAGAGAGAGAGAGAATAACACACATATTATTCAGTTCTTGCTCTGTTAGAAGTCCCAAAATTGTTTCATAAATTTTGAATATTTCTAAGAAACCATTTTAACTACATTGTTCTCTTTTGGATGCAAGTTCTCTCTTTATTTTCATGCTGATTTGTTCACTGTTTTATGGTAACCATGAGGATAGAGATAAACAGCCTAGAAATTAGTAGCCCCTTATTAAAACTTTGGCAGATAATCAAGCAGAATGTCAGTGCTGATCTGCACAAAATAATAATGATGAAAGTGACAATTTGCTGCCTAATTTTCTCCCGACACTTTCTGAGATAAGGAAAGCACAATGTAGTCCTGTTTTTTGAAAGAACTGGTGTTCCATCCAGATTGTGGCCACTAAGGCCTCTGCCCATTTCTTCAAAGGTCATATGTACCGTACATCTATACCATTCAATTTATATTTGATCTGTTAACTCTTAAAAAAAACAATTACACTAAGTATGCATTATTATTACTCTAAAATGCAGTATTTTAATTAAAAAGTATGTCACAAAAATTGTGTATATGCCTTGAAGTCAGATTTTTACTCCTGAGAACTGTATGAACAAGTCCCAGCTGTTTTATTGGCTAGATTTTTTTCAGAAGTAGTTTATCATTGCCTGCTTTCTAGGGCTGAGAGAGAATGAATGGCTGAAGGTCATCCAGCTGGCTTTGCTCCTAAGATGGGACTAGAACTCAGAGCCTCTCAGTTTCTAGCATGATACCCTAGCCTCTACAACAAGCTGATTACACAAAACTCAGGAATGCAAAAATTCAATCAGGATCTCAGTCTAAAAGTACAAATCTAGTTGATACTCTTAAAAATATAAATTGAATGAAATTCATCTATCTTCAACCTTGCCATGGCACATCTACCCTCAACCTTGCAATAGCAGGAGTATTTAGAACCGGAGGGTGAAGCAGTGGCATGTATAGGGACCTCTACTTCAAAATTAAAATGTATTTCTAGTTCCTAAGATGAGTATTCTTACTTCAGATACCAGGCTTACCTGATAAAAGATACTTTTATAACTGCCAAACTAATATTTTATTGGCATACATGGAAGAAGAGTTATCTGCATTAAGTGGGATGGAAAGCAGATTTCTTTTACCTAAAATGAAGCACTCCTGCAGAATGCAACAAAAAGCATCATTACAGTGCACGTACTATGAATCTTGACTCACCATTTCAGGACTTGCAGGTATTGGGAATACACTGAAAGAAGGGGACCATTGGCCTATAGTTTTATTTGTAAGATACAGTAAAGGAGTAGGCGCCAACATGGAATCTTCAACTAATAAATATCTGTCCTCCTTTAACCTAATTTTATATCATTATTTTCTCCCTCAATCCAGGCAGAAATGAATGCAAAGAAAATTTTGAATGACACCAGGTATATCCCTATCTCACAAATAAAAAGCAGAAGCAGCGGACATAAGTCTGATCCTTGATGTTCAGAGTCAATCAATACCCTTGTTTGCCAAATACTTGTAATCAGATGAGATACATTTCGGCAAGAAAAACCAAATGCACAGTTATAGTATAGGTGGTTCCTGGTTCAATAGTACTAATTGTGAGATTGATCTTGGAGTCCTAGTGAAGGTCCTAGGCTGCATTAAGAGAGGGATAGAATCAAGATCACCTCAAGTGTTAATACCACTTAATAATACCTTGGTAAGGTAATATTCCAAGTGGAATACTTGGAATATTCCATTCACTTTCAGTTGCCACAATGTAAAAAAGATATTGAAACTCTAGAAAGGGTGCAGAGAAGAGCAACAAAGATGATTAGGGGACTGGAGGCTAGAACACATAAAGAATGGTTGCTGGAATTGTGTATGTCTAGTTTAATGAAAAGAAGGGTTAGAAGTGAGTGTTCCAATACCTAAGGGATTGCTCCAAAGGAGAGGGAGTCAAGCTGTTCTCTAAAGCACCTGAAGGCAGAACAAGGAAGCAATGGATGGAAACTAATCAAGGAGAGAACCAACCTAGAACTAAGAAGACATTTTCTGACCATTAGAACAATTAATCAGTGGAACAACTTGCCCCCAGAAGTTTTGGATGCTCCAACACTGGAAATTTTTAAGAAGAGATTGGATAACCATTTGTCTGAAATTGTATAAAATTTCCTTTCCTGTCTGAATGGGTTAGACTAGAAGACCTCCAAAGTCCCTTCCAATTCTGTTATTCTGAGTTTCCCTTTCTTTAAAAAAAGGTTTATTAAACTTTGGAAATTCAGAGACACATTTTGTGTTTTAGTTTGAGTGGTTGGATTTTCTTATCAAAAAGAAATTATATTGCAACCCTGTAAATGAGAGACAATGACAAGTTCCTGCTTTTCTGAAATCATTTCATAGCCATAGAAAGCTACTGCATTGATTTGGTGAAAGTTTACTATTATTGTCTGTTTCTGCACAGAATGATATTCAGAAATGGGCTCAAACAGTGGGCCTGCCTCATATTGCAACTGACTGGACCGTTTATAGTCTCCGAATGTTTATCAATGCCACCAACACACTGAATATCTCTTATGACTACCTTGCTGGGTTGCCTCCACTCAAGAAAAGTAAGTACCAGCAAAAGGTACATCAAATACAGGTAATTCTTAAGTTATGACCACAAGCGGGACCAGAATTTCCATCCTAAGGTAGTGCAGTCATAAAAGGAGTCATCACATGACCAGACCCAATTTTATAACCATTTTTACCACAGGCATTTAAATGAATCAGCATGGATATTAAGCAAATCACGCAGTCATTAAGCAAATTTTGCTTCTCCGGTTGACTTTCCTTATGGAAAGCCAGCTGGAAAGGTTACAAATCGCAATCATGTCACTAAGACCATAGTAAGTGCAAGCTGGTTACCAAGAGCCTGAATTGCAACCATGTGATGGTGCAACAATTGTAACTTCGAGGGCCAGCTCCAAAGATTAATGGAATTCCGTTTAGAACAGGGGTGTCAAACTCACATCGTCATGGCAGCATCACATGACCTATCGGGACTTTTTTCCTCTTTGCTAAACCGGGCGTCAGCATGGCCAGCATGTGACACATCTGGCCCATAGGCTGGGAGTTTGACAGTCCTGTTTTAGAACATCCAAGCAGGCAGGCTTTTGTGATGGTATTTTAAAAGGAAAAAGAAATCTCTGTTCCTATCCTTAGTCAAAAAGTACTCCAAGAGAGCAGTAATCTTCATGTCAATTTATCTCTATAGATAGTATGACTCTGCAGTTAATAGAGTACCAGCTCTGGGTAATAGAGCTGGTAGAGCAGAATGTATAATGTCAGGTCTTTCTTCCTCATTCCTATTTCCAAGTAGAGAAGGAATGAGGCTCAGGCTCTTTTATTCTCAAGATGATCCAGTTGGCTGGTGAGTCTCATTTCCAGCTCAATGGTTTATTCGGTATTTTGTCTCCCCTCTCCTTTAGCAATCAGAATTTTGGTTATATCTCATAATAGTTAAGGAGAGGAAAGGATGCAAGCACAGGAGTAGGCATGTACTAAATATTTCATGAATCCTTTTTTGGTATGTGTGATGCCTTTGAGTCAGTGTTGACTCTTGAAGTCTGCCTGGACATTTCCCTGTAGTCTTCTTGGCAACATTTTTGGAAATGTTTTGCATTGCTTCTTTCATAGGGATGAGAGAAATTAATTAAATCAAAAGTCACTCAGCTGGCTTTGTGCCTAAGGCAGGGCTGTCTTAATGCATGGGCCTGGTGGGCACTTGCCCATGGGCCCCCATGAGCATAGGGGCCCCATATTAATCTGTATATGTTAACCCTTCAATGTACCTTGTATCATATAAATACAGCAACATATTTATTACATTTTTCTGCATTTTTTATTAATACTAACATGTAAATATGTGTTTAATTTTATTGACCATTTACATTTTTATTCCTGTGAATAGTTGTTGTAGGGGGGCCCAGTACACTGCTTTGCCCGGGGCCCGTAATGCTGTTAAGATGGCCCTGGCAAGATTAGAACCCACAGTCTCTGGTTTCTAGCCTAGTGCCTTGACCACTATACCAAACTGGCTTTTATATCTTTCCTATTGCCTAAGAAATATAAAAGGAACAGGGTACAGTGTCTAAGAGCGATCAGCAGTACTTCTGGATTGTGTGTCTAGGTTGTGAGCACCTGGCCAAATATGCCTTTATGGAGCCATTGCCTCCTGCACTGCTGATGGAAATGAAAAATATGCAGCTCTTGGTGTTTGATCAGCTTCATCCTCCCCCATGTTTCTGCTGCTTGCTTTACTGTACTTTTTATCGTGGAGGGCCATTTTTCCCTTCTCTCTTTGGTTCTGATTTGACTTTGCCAACAAACCAACAGCTGCATATTTGTAAACTCAATGAAATTCAAGGCATTTTAACGAAATGCACTGATGTTCCAGCTAGCTATAGTTTTTTCTTGAAATATTTAAAAGCAAAATATGACGTAATATGTTTGAAATTAGCAGATTTATTACATTGCAGGATTCTTGTTTCTTTTAAAGAGGCCAGGCTTTCCAATCAGGCTCCATATATAGATCAGAGGAGTCCCATTACAGGCATGTCCCATAACAGGCATGTCTTGTTGAAAAAGCTGACTTGACAATTTAATTCATTTAGCAATGTATGAAAGTAATAAAAGAACACAGTAAGAACATAATAAAACCTGCTGCATAAGGTAGTAACTTTTTTTGAAAACATATCAGAAGGCAGTTATCTCTCCTTTTCTATTCATTGCCTCTACACCTGGACATGGAATTTGCTAAATATTTTAAAACCACTAAAACTAGAGTTGTTACTGTCTCTTGTAATATTTTCCATCAGTGCAAAATTACTTTACTTGTTTGTTCTAAACTAATGACAATCGTTTTTAATTAGTGTCTTGGGTTTCTTGTTGATTCATGCATGTATCAGCTATATAAGGCTGCAAATATACCATGTTTCTCACAAAATAAGGCTGGGCCTTATTTATTTATTTATTTATTTGTTTGTTTGTTTGTTTGTTTGTTTGTTTGTTTGTTTGTTTGTTTGCCCCGAAAAAAAGGCTAGGACGTTTTTTCAGGGGTGAATTAATTTCTCCCCCCTATGCACTAGCGCCATCTCCAACAACAGTGTCTGAGTCACTTCCACTTTTTCCCCGTCCCCGTAACAACAGAAAAAAAAAAAAGAATTGAGGCACCTGGGAGCGCTGCGCGCTGCGTTATGATTTAATCCTAAGTGGCTGGCTGGATGTGAGAAGAACCAAGCGAGCGTCTCTGCTGCTGCTACCCTTGGTGCTCCAGCCTCGGGCTCTGCAAGTTTGCAAAAGTCCCGGTGCGCAGCCCGTTCCTGCATTCCAAGTGCCCAGGCCGAGCTGCAGCTGTCCCTCTCTCACCAGTGCCATCTCCAATAACAGCGGCAGCAGCAGCGGGAACCGTGGAAGTTACGGAGGCGGCTCCCCCACCCGAGAAGTGTCTAAAACACTTCCATAGTTCCCACCGCTGCTGCCGCTGTTATTGGAGACGATGCTAGCGAGAAAGGGACAGCTGCAGCTCAGCCTGGGTGCTTGGAATGCAGGAACGGGCTGCGCACCGGGACTTTTGCAAACTTGCAGAGCCCGAGGCTGGAGCACCAAGGGTAGCAACAGCAGAGATGCTCGCTCGGCTCTTCTCACACCTACCCAGCTGCTCAGGATTAAACCAAAACGCAGCGTGCTGCGCTCCCAGGTACCTCAAAATGATTTTTTTTCCTATTGTTACGGGGATGGGGGAGAAGTGGGAGTGACTCAGACACTGTTGTTGGAGAGCACTGGCAAGAGAGGTGCCAGCACCGGTGGGAACCATGGAAGCTATAGAGGACTGAGAAGCGGCTGAAACACTGCCGGACAGCCACGCTGACCCCACCCACCTGCTGACCTGGGTAAGGGAGGGGTAAGGGAGCCCTCCGTGCTCCACCATGGTGTTAGAAGCAGCTGATGGTGAGGTGTAGCTGCCCGCGGGGCACTCCTAATGGCAAGTTCCCCCCTGCCTTCCCCTCCAATTTTGCATGTTTTAAACTCGGCCTAAATTTGGGGGCGAGGGGATTAATTTCATTTTATGCCTAGAAAACATGCTGGGTCTTCCTATTGAGGGGGGCGTATTGTTGGAGAAACATGATACAGAACAAATAGGTACATGACTTCACACCCTTGGAAGCGGGATTCAAACTTACAAGGTACATACATCTTTTTCTTTTCACTGTAGAGTTTCTGACATTAGGACTCTGTTCTATCAAGCGGATGAGAGAGGCCTATCTCGTGGATACTCTGACATCCATCTTTGAACAATCTTCTCAAGACGAGCTGAAGGAAATGGTGGTAGTGGTACATTTAACAGATCCAGACCGTAAATGGAATTCTCAAATGGCGCTGGAAATTGCCAGAAAGTTTCCTGATCAGCTCCATCAGGGAAACCTAGTAGTTATCCACACGCCTCTTGAATATTACCCTCCCTTGGAAGGCCTAAAAAGGAATTTTAATGATCCTGAGGATCGGGTGCGCTTTCGATCAAAACAGAATGTTGATTATGCTTACCTCATGAACTTTGCATCCAACCTCTCCACCTACTACCTCATGATTGAGGATGATGTTCATTGCACCAAACACTTCCTCACAGTAATCAAAAGAAATCTGGCATCCCTGGAGGGCACCTCTTGGGTCACTCTGGAATTTTCCAAACTTGGTTACATTGCGAAACTCTACCATTCTACTGACATCCCCAGGCTTGCTCGATTCCTCATGCTCTTTTACCAAGAGATGCCTTGTGATTGGCTTTTTGTGCATTTCCGTCTCCTGCTTACGCAAAAGGAGGAAATTCGTTTCAGGCAATCTCTTTTCCAACACATTGGTCACTATTCCTCCTTCCAGGGCACTCGAAACAGACTGAAAGATGAAGACTTTGAAGAGGATTTCTCTAAATTCCCTGACAATCCCCCAGCAGATATAATAACCGATATTGGAACATTTCAGAATTATATACCCAGTAAGGCTTACAGTAGTGTGATAGGCTACTTTTGGGGCAAGGCCCCTTCTGCTGGCAACTCCTTCACACTTATCTTTAAACAGGCTTCCCCCATCTTCCGCATCCAGATCTATACAGGCTCTCAAGCGTACCCAGATAGCTATCTCCATGAAGGGCTTGTAGCATTGGGCACTCATAAATTGCATACACCAAGACCAAGGTGTGCTAACTATGTCACCATTGGGCACTTTGCCAAAGGAAATTTTGACAAGCAGAGCCTAGAGAATACTACTACCTCTGACCCACATTGTGTGCACATTTTGGTAACTAACACTCAGACTGAGACATTGATAATAAATAACATAAGCATTTGGATAAAGCCTAAAGCCTGACTCCATTTGAGTGATCAGGATCTCTCGCAGTATAAGAACATTGCTTGCAGACAGATCCTTTCTGGATACAAGAATCCAAGATGCAGTGGAAGAAGTCAGTTCTGTGTTCTCAGTCCTAAAGATGATATATTTGTGATCTATTATCTTACAGCATCAGAGCCTACTAACAATGTTCTTCAAAAGATGGCTACAACTTGCATTGTCTTCTGTTGTCAGAGACCCTCCTTTTCCAATTGAGTGTTTCCTGGATTATTTTGTACCAATCTCTGTTTCATTGTCTCCACAATAAGAGAGGTTTGTAGCTCCATATGAAAAAACAATAAGATAGGACCTGATCCATGGCCTGTTAGGAACCGGACTGCATAACTGGAGTGAGCAGCAAGTGAGTGAAATTGCACATGCGTGGGATCTTCCACACATCTTCCACAAAATTGGTCCCTGGTGCCAAAAAGGTTGGGGACCACTGAGATAGGAAGCTGAAATAAGCTCAGCTGACAGTATAGGAAATAGCTATGTTTCAAAAACAACTTCCTGTGTTTCTGCTATTCAAGTTTAATATCTTTAAAAATGATAGTTTGGAAAGATGAAGGTGATGTGATAAAAGTTCCTAGAAGCATAATGTGTAACTTGAGATCTGTTGACTTCTAAATCAAATTCAAGGATGTGCTCTTTGACTTCAGAGATAGCTTGTTCTAGCTCCGTCACTGTTAGTACTTGAATTGAGAAGCCATATAAAGAAAAATGATTGTGTTTGTGTGCAGGGGTTTTCAATAAGGATTTAAATATATCTATAGGAGTGTTTAGGGCCAATGAGTCACTTCTGTAGTTTTCATCCTTGCGACATGGCCTTGCAAATGACAGGACAATAAGTGATTCAGATGAGTAACTAACTGTTCAGTTAGATGAAGTAATTTTTACAGAAGTGCAATCTTTTTTTTTTCTAAAACCATAAGAATATTTTGTACATCAGCACTGCTGAAGAAATATTTTTAGATATTTTCTTAACAAAATGTGTCCAAACACATATTTAATGAATCTTTCTAATTTAAAATTATGATTGCATAATATGTTTTACATAAAATGCTGACTGATGAATGTAATTTAAACAGCTGTCCCATAATCTAATATAGCTTTTCCCAACCTTGGTCCTCCAGAACTCATATCATTCTGCAGAAGGAATAGCCTTAAAGATAGGAAGAAGAATTTTTACCAAAACAATGGTCAGACAAAAAAGGCCTCAATCTCAGTCAAGGAAGTAACTTGAGAAAATATCTCACACAAGCCCTTCTCTGGTTCACATAGCGATAGAAGGAGAGAGAATGATGCACATTCAGACTTGCAAGATTCTGTTATACCTTTACAATAAAATAATACTGACCGATATCCCATTTCTGGAAATCGGAGGGGGCTTTAAAGTTTAATATATTTTGGGGGGTTAATAGTTAATAGCTTTTTTGAACTGGTATTTAGTCGATTTGATTGATTTGTATATTTGAGATATTTAAGAGAATGTGATGTAAAATAGTAATATATAACATACACGTATGGTATAGATCCATGATGGCGAACCTATGGCACGCAGAGTCATCTCTGCAGGCATGTGAGCCGTCGCCCCAGCTCAGTTCCACTGCATATGCGCACGCACCTTCCGCCAGCCAGCTGATTTTCAGCTATCTGCTGTGCATGCATGGGGGGGTGCATGTGGGAGATGCGTGCACATGTGAAGGGGGTGGGATGAGCACAGGGGGGTCCTGCATTTGGTCCAAGCCCAAATCAAAGCAGCTGTTTACAGCAGAATCAACTAACCCAACCTTAAGTGGTAGCTATTCTACTGAGCACTTTCAAATCTCCATTTTATTCAGCTTTTCTAATTTTCTTTAAACAAACACACTGGAAACCATTTAACAACAGTTCTGATTTCTCCACAAGAATTACAAAATCCTCCTGGATAGTTTGCATCCATGTTTTTAAAAACTATTGAAGATTTACAGGAAATCATACACTAAATTGATTTCCGTTTCATATATTCTGAATTTTAATTCTGGATTCCTTTTTTATTATGATTTTATTATGATTTTGTTCCTTGTACTCTGTTCACATGTTTAAATCAAAATATAACCAAATATTTGTACAGATTATGTTACATGGTAATGTATTGTAACATGGTATAGGTTAGCTATTTAAAGTGTAACCTATTATGAAATGTATATAATCCAACTAATATGAATAACTATGGAACACCTTTGGTCAAGTTATGCTGTCTATTCTGATTTTTTTTTTTGCTTGCTTAATATAAACCAAGTTCTAATCTATTGGAATAAAGTAACATTCTCTAAATCTCAGAAGCATTTTTTTTTTCTTCTTGCTTTTGCATATCTGGAAAATTCTTAACATGGCCATTTTCTTCCTGTGCAGGCAATTAACATGCAGATAGATGTGTCCTAAAATAAAATTAAGTAACAACAATGTAAATTATGCTGCTTATATTAACATTTGTAATGCAGCTTTTACAAAGTACTGAAAATTAGGAACTCTATCATGGAGAAGAGCTCTCTGGAAGTGGCTACATGATATATTAACACAATAGTTTGGATTGCACATTTATATTCATTATATATCCCCTTTCAGGTAAGTAACGTTATGCAGAGTGAAGAAAAGGAATAAGAAATAATATTCTAAATAAATTAAAGGAATAGGGTATATTTGAATCTGAATTACAGAATGTACCTAAAGCTGAAGAGTTCAGATAAGAAAGTAGGACTCTACAGTGCATAAGATTGGACGTGATTCCAATCAATTGCTTCAGATCTCAAAGGACTTCTTGTCATCAAATTACTTAAGCAGTTGTGGGAAGAAATATTCATCTCGTTCAATTTCAAGTCAGGAGAAAGGCACTGGAGACAAAATGGAGGCTGACTGGAAAGCGGGTCCATTTATTGATGAAGAGGACCACATGTTTATGGTTCTGGTGCAGCTAACCACATGGAGTTGAGAGTGGGGTTTTTATACCTTCTCTTGGGCTTTGCACTTAAGCTTCCTGTTCCTGTGCAAGAACATGTATTCTGTTGGATGTTGTCAGACATCCATGGGGCATGTAGGGGTCATAGCTGACTCTTTAGGTTGTCTGAGCTCAGTTTGGTTGAAGTTTCTGAGGGTCATGCAATGTCCTTAGGAGATTGTGCAATGTAGTGAGCTCTCTGTCTTAGTGGGTTAATTTTATGTTCTGAAGGGTCATGTCTTAATCCCTTCACCCTGGAGCTGTAGGTTTTGTGCTTTAACCATTAAACCAGCTGGCTCTCTTGTCATATAGTTTCTTTAATTTGCTTTGTAAGTTTTTCCATCTTTACAGATTTTTCTTCTATCCTCACTTGAAAAGCAGCCAGCTCACTTTTAATAGATTTAACAGATTCAGATTCTTCCTTCCCTATTTCCTCAGACATCTGTTATATCCTCTTTGCTGTTTGTTGCTCTGACAATCCTCCCTCCCTCACCCTTGCAGCTTTTCTAGTGGTTGCCATTCTTTTACTTATATTTAAAAAGTAAAAAATTACAAAGATGAAAATGAAAGGCAAGTTTCTCCTCCCCCCATCTTTTACCTTTTTGTCTTGTTGCTTTCAAAGACCTTTTTTGACAGTATCTGGAAGTAATGAAGAAAGTGAGCATTTGGTCAAACTGAATGTCCTTTAAAAGGCTGCACTTAACGTATGTGAGCACACCTTTTCTCAATCCCATTCAATCTACTCATGAGAAAACCACAGGACTTCCATCCCACAGTCTCAGCACAAGGGAAGAAGTCCAGAGTGTAAGTGGGCAATCACTTGGTCTCTCCTTTACCCAGAAAAGCTTTGTTGGCCAGAAATCACTATTAGTTTCATTCACTACTTTCAAGTCTATCTTCACTCCTTCAGAGACATCTAATCTGTCATAGAACCTCACCTGGAAGCCCAGCAAGCTCCATGAAGATCTTGAGGTGATGAGTGTACATAACACAGAAACGCATGGCCATCACTGTCCATGCTGTTACATTTGAACCAGTTGAAGCTTCAAGTATTCCTCAAGGACAGATCAATGTAAAGACACTGTAGTAGTTGAGTCACAAGTTGATTAGGGCATGAATGACTGTACATATTGTTCTATAGTATGTTAATAATATATACCTGAGTTTCACTTTGTGTGTTTGTTTATTTATCATATTTGAATACTTATATAATCAAGGAATAACTCCAGGGAAATCCAGGGTTCAACTAAACAAACTAGTGGCCATGACACAAGTGAAGAAAGGTTACAGCTTTGATCACACTGTTGCAATCACCGTTTTGACTTTTTCTGAACCCTCATAGAGACTTTCACCCCTTCACCCTTAAACAACTTTCCAAGTTAAATTGACAAGGTTGCTGATTGATCATTTTTAGATGTCTGAGGTAATGAATGGGATTTATGTCTAACTCATACCATTCCATGCCCAGTGGTCAAATAGACTGCCAGAACTGCCATAACGTTCAAGTACCAAGAGTATCCTTTTTTTCATCAACCAGCAGTACATGTAGTAGTTTTCTGAATTCTTGTCATCATTTTTTCATTTTTGCACCTAGCATCTGTTGAACGCTCACTGAAATGCTATTAATACACATGGTATTAATAACATTAATACAAATGTAATTAATACACATGGTCCTGCAAACGTAGCAATTTAGATAAAACATTTACAGTGATAATCTAAAATGAGAAATATTAAAATACCAAATCAAGGCATTTAAAGCAGGGCTGAAATACTTCATAAGAACACAACTTACTATTAGCCTCTCACATAAAATTTATTCCAGTGGGCCAACTTGTATTAGAGAAAGGGGCTTTAGAAGGCAAGGGGCATTTCTCTTCTCATACTGGCAAAGAAGCATTGAAATTTTTTTAAAAGTAGGGGCAGGGCCTGAGATGACACTAGTGTTCCAACTAGGATCCCCCATAGCTGTACTAGGGCTGCAGGTCCCTGTACCCATGATTCACCAGCTGGACCCTTCAAGTTATGGAGAATCTGAAAGATTGTGCTGCTATCCTTTTTTTAAAAAACTAAAATATGAGATACCAATAAATTTTCCCAATATTGTATGTTTAATTTTCTCCTGAATTAGCAAGCTAGATCAATCATTTAATACACGATGCAGGTACCATGCAGTTGCCATAACAAATATCTGAAACAAATATCAAGATGGATATATTAGTTCAACCTCCAACTGCCTCGGGGTTTTGTTTAAGCTAGAATATAATAACAATTTAAGAAGCAAATTTCCTTTTTCCAGAAGAAAATTTTTCTGGTGTAATAAAAAAGAAAGAAATCAGAATATTTAGGAACAAAGTAGTTCCCCTCCCCATTATTTTTATGTAGTTCCATTGTTTCTTTTCAATACTTACAAAGACTACTGTTTTATGTGAAGTCAGCTATATGTTGCTTTATTACATCTTTATTCCCTTAGGAGATTTTGATATACCAAGAGAAATAATTTTCTTTGCCCATGATTGAAACCCAAAGTAAAGCTTACTTAATTAATAAATGTATACGTCATCTTCACAAAGTATATAAAGCAAATAAAAAAACACCAATACAGTACATCAAACGCTGATCACCTGAAGCTATAATTTATGTTAGCCATGGTTTGTACTTTCTGGAAAGAATCAACATATTAAATTAAATAAACCACATTATTGAACCCTAATAAAGGGGGAGGGTCAAAGGAAAATATGAAGCTTATTTCACAAATAAACTCATGCCTGCTTACCTCAGCAGCTAATACTCCTAAACAACAGCCCACAAAAGTCCATCTGTACAAATTAAAGAAATATGCAATTGCATGGGAGCAGCCCTAAAATAAAAGAATCATTATGCAAATGTCTCCATCAGTGTTAACTAAAGTAACCCAAATACACAACATAAATATCTCTCAAGATGTTGACTTGTGGAAGGGCTTCCTAATTATACTATATATCTGGTCAGCAGATGCTTTCTCATCCTCTCTGCATGTCCTGATAATTCATTTGAAAGAAAAATAGGACCCAATTTAAAGCACCATATTTGGACTATTTGAGATTCGATATTCATAGTTTCAAATTGAATTTAACTATATATGTTGAAAAGCAATTAAGTTGTAGAGCTGGTACGCACAACTAAAAAAACCTTAAACGATATTCTAGTGATAACAAACACCTTTTTTTTGGGGGGGGGTAAATTTAATTTTGACTAAATCCTGGCATTTACGTGGACAAATCCATGATATGTGGTAACACATATCAGAAGTGGTTTGTCATTGCCTTCTTCCCAGGGTTGAGAGAAAGTGACTGGCCCAAGGTAACCCAGCTTGTTTCTGTATCTAAGGTGTTAGAACTTCTGTTATGCCAGTTCTAATCCAACTTCTTAATCATTAGACAGAATTGGCTCTTTTAACAATTGTTGTGTATGTCAGCCTTTGAGTCAGTACTAATGAATAAGATACTAACCTTTCTAAGAGATTCAACATTCTATTTGGCAGACAAGCATATAAGAATTTTAAAAATGCAAATATTAATTACTTACATTATTAAGTCCAAAGTAGGAGAGCAATAAAGGTCCTATTTAAAAGTTATCAGTAAATTACTCTCTATAAATCTTTCTCTAAAGATTACAGTGGTTATATAACATGTAGATGAGCAAACATCCTTACTAAATTATTGACATATCCAACTTTTCCTTGCTGACAGAGGTTCTCATCCAGAATTTCCTCAGATTCAGGGGACTTGATTCTCATGCAGCAAGCTTTTGGCCATGAGTCATGGGGCTGTTTTTCTTTGAAAAATTCAGCATTTTTAAAATCTCCAGGTCCTAAAATTCCACAACACTGAAACTAAAAAAGAAAAAAATATAGAAATAAAATCTTAGCCTCCTAAAGTTATTTAAGTTAATTTCTTTCGGATTCTTTTTGCTATTTGAATTTCTAATTTTTTACAACCATTTCTGTCTACAATTCCTGGAATTATTTATTTTATTTTTTTGATGTATTTACAAGAATTCAAGAGTAGTGACATTAGTCTGTCAATAAATAGTATCATCTTCTGATAATCTCATAAAAATGTCCGGTAGTAATGATAAATGATGATAAAGTATTTAGAAAAGATAATTTACTTAATTCTTTTTTTTTAGAGTAGACAACATCTTTGGATATCATTTCTCTTCCTATATCAGGTTAATTCTTATAAGAAACAAGATGTAGAAATAAGCAGAAGATATGAAACTAATTACTCTTGTAAATTATAGGCAGCAACTGCCAGTCAGTTACCTCAAGCCCCAGGGTATGTATTCCAAAGGAGGAGAGGAGAATGAAAAAGAAAAGAACAGTCAGAATTACATGATTTGTCAATAACTACTTTAACAGCAGAGCTTCTAATCCTAACAGTGTTTACTAAACGAGGCTACCTATATGTATATATCATCAAAGTTTAACTAAATTTAAGAATGGCTTCAATATATGAATATAAATATATATGTGCTGTTCAGCTTCCTTCGGTTATTATCCCACGTCATTGTAGTGCTTTTAAAGTTGTAGCAACATTTCAGCAGAATCTTATCTGCCATCATCAGGTTTCTGTATTGAGTTCGTATGTGGGTCAGGCTATCACAGCCGTTAGTTTTAAATTTAAGGTTATCCTATTGCTGTCCCAGGATGGTTGGTTTTTTTTTTTACATCCTGATTGGTTGGGAGTCTTGGTCTGTGTTTATTGTTCTTGGAGTTTGTTTGATTGGTGTTTCTGGTTTCTTCTGTCTGTTTTGTGGCTTTGATTGGCTGGCAACACTGTGTTCCTGTATTGGAGGCTTTCAGTGCAGCTTGGCTTCGCGTGAAAGGATGGCTATTATCTATTCAAAGCTCGGTTTCATTTGAGTGCCTGGTTGGGGTGTGTTTGAGCTGGAGGTATCAGGGGGAGTCTGTTTCTGCCAAGGTGTTTGCCTGGCTTGTGGTGTGGTGTGGAGATCTTTCTATTTGAGAGTGTAGGCTTCCAAATGATTGACAGTCTGGTGGAATCATCTCTTCTATTCATGCTGTCAGGTCTTTTTTCAATCTCTATGGCTTCTCTGATGATTCTGTGGCTGGGGTTTTTTATAGTGGCCAGGGTTTTGGTGCCATTGAAGTTGATGTTGTGACCTGTGGTTTTAATGTGTTGGACTAGTGAGGAGGTGTGTTCCAGCTTTTTTACTGTATTTTTGTGTTCATCCAGGCGGGTACTTATTCTTCTATTGGTCTGTCCAATGTATGTGGCCGGGCATGATGCACAGGGAACTTCGTATATGCCTTGGTTTTCCAGGTCAATTTTGTCTTTGGGGTTCCTCAGGATGGCTGCTATATTTTTGTCTGTTTTGAAGGCAGTCTTGATGTGATGCCTGTGTAGTATCTTACTGATTTTATCTGTGGTACCTCTTATGTAGGGCAGGACAGCTGTTCCATAGGTCTGTTGATCTTCTAGGTCTCTATTATGTCTTAGTGTGCTTTTGTGGATCAAGCCGGTGATTTTGTTTTTGTGAAAGCCGTTGGTTGTCAGTACTTTAGTCAGGGTGCATAGTTCAGTCTTTATATGTGTCTTGTCTGCCAGGCGTTTGGTTCTGGTGATTAGTGTTTTGGCCATGGAATTTATCTGTGCTGGGTGGTGGTGGGATTGGGCGTTGAGGTAGCAGTTGGTGTGTGTTTTCTTCTGGTTTATGGTGTGTCCCAGTGTGCCATCTGTTCTTTTGTAGATTAGTACATCTAGGAATGGTAGTTGTTTGTTTATTTCCGTTTCCATGGTGAACTTGATTTTAGGGTGTATGCTGTTTAGGTGTGTTCGGAAATTGTTTAGGTTTTCTTTTCCATGGGGCCAAATCACAAATGTGTCATCGATGTATCTTAGCCATAGTTTGGGTTTGTGGGTGGCATTAGCCAGGGCTCTGGATTTGAATTCTTCCATGAACAGGTTTGCAATGACGGGTGACAGTGGTGATCCCATAGGGGCTCCTTCAATTTGCTTGCATCCTTGTCCTTTGTATATGAAATATGTGTTGGTTAAGCAGTGTTCTGTTAGTTCCATGAGCTGTTTAGCTGGTTAGTATTTATTTTTGATGATTTCAAGAGTTTCTTTTATTGGGACTTGAGTGAATAGTGAAACCACGTCGAAACTTACAAGCAGGTTTTCTTGTTCTACGTGTAGATCTTTGATCATTTCTAAGAAGTGGTATGAGTTTTGTACATATAAAGCTGCGGTTTCAGCATGGGGCTGCAGTGTTTAGCTAGGTTTTGTAGTGGTGCTCCTTTGGAACTGACTATGGGTTTGAGAGGTATGCCTTCTTTGTGTATTTTTGGGAGGCCGTATAGTTTGGGGCATCTGGAAGATTTTTCTCTTGGGATGATCATCTGTTGGATTTCTTTGCTTATGTGGCCGGTTATAATTTTCTTCTTGGTTATTTTTTTTCAGGTATGAGGTTGGGTCTGTGTTTATAGGTTTGTATGTGGCATTCCCTTTATCTGCTGGGAGTATGATTATGCTGTTATCATTTTTCAGGGTTTGTAGCGCTTTGAATTCATCTTTTTGCAAGTTGCGTTTGGGTGGTTTGCTTGTGCATAGGATGTTTGTAACCTGGTGTCTTATTCTGTCAGCTTCATCTGTTTTTAATTTGGTTAGGCTGGATCTACTGCACATATGGTGGATTCTGTGGGGGTTTTTTTGGGTGCTGTGGAATAATTGAATCCACAAAAACACACTGAGACATAATGGAGACCTAGAAGATGAACAGACCAATGGAACAGCTGTCCTGCTCTACAAAAGAGGTACTACAGATAAAATCAGTAAGATACTACACAGGCATCACATCAAGACTGCCTTCAAAACAGGCAGAAAAATAGCAGCCATCCTTAGAAACCCCAAAGACAAAATTGACCTGGAAAGGCATATATGAACCAAGGCATATATGAAGTCCCCTGTGCATCATGCCCGGCCACATACATTGGACAGACCAATAGAAGAATAAGTACCCACCTGGATGAACACAAAAATGCAGTAAAAAACTGGAACACACTTCTCCACTAGTCCAACACATGAAAGCCACAGGTCATAACATCAACTTCAATGGCACCAAAACTCTAGCCACTATAGAAAATCCCAGCCACAGAATTATCAGAGAAGCCATAGAGATTGAAAAAAGACCTGAAAGCATGAATAGAAGAGATGATTCCACCAGACTGTCAATTATTTGGAAGCCTGCACTCACAAACTAAAAAATCTCCACACCAGAAGCCAGGCAAACACCTGGGCACAAACTGATACCTCCAGCTAAAACACACCCCAACCAAGCATCCAGATGAAACCTAGCTTCCTAACAAATGATAGCCATCCATTTACTCAGAGCCAAGCTGCACTAAAAGCCTCCAATACAGGAACACAATGTTGCCAGCCAATCAAGTGAAAAAAAGCCACAAAACAGATAGAAGATATTGGAAACACCAATCAAGCAGAACACAGCAAACTCCAAGACCAATAAACACAGACCAAGACTCCCAACCAATCAGGATGAAGAAAAAACCATCCTGGCACAGCAGTAGGCTAGCCCCAAATTTAAAACTGAAACAACTGTAAAAGTCTCACTCACAGACGAACACAATACTGATGATGGCAGATGAGATTCTGCCGAAACATTGCTACAACTTTAAAAGCACAACTACAATGACGTGGGAAAATACCCGAACAAAGCTGAATACCATATGTATGTTCAGCTTCCCTCGGGTATTATCCCACGTCATTGTAATGCTTTTAAAGTTGTAGCAACTTTAAAGTTGGGTTTTCTTGTCATTTTCTAATTTTTTTAGTTTCTTTGAGAAATAAATAGCCAGATCAAAAGCTATGAGAAGCTGGAAGTTAAAAGAGCAGGAATACTATGTGACCTAAAATTCCTATGCAGCTGCAGAGACAACAATGTAACACCAACCTGCTTCAAATTAACATTTCATAAGAACACAGCAGCTACCAAACGTATCCTGAAAAGAACAGAGATAGCTTTACTCAGAAATGAAGTTCACAGTAAAAGATTCCAATTAGATCAGTTAAACAAAGTTTTGCCAGCACTACACCTGGAATTGAGCAGCAAAATCCACCCTCTACTTTGGGATAAGATAAAACAACTTACAACTTGGAGAGCTGAAACTGAAACCACTTATAAAAATGAAAAACTCTCAAAGAAACTAAAAAAATTAGAAAATGACAAGAAAACCCCCAACAACCCACCACAACACCTAAAACAATTAGTATATAACGTTTCCAACAGAGAACTCAACAAAACAGAAACAGATGTCCTATCCAAAGGATTCAATTATGCCATAGCACCCCAAAAATCCCAACAGAATCCATCATATGTGCAGTAGAATCCAGCCTAACCAAATTAAATACAGATGAAGCTGACAGAATAAGACACCAGGTTACTCACATCTTATGCACAACGAAACCACCAAAAAGTAATTTGCAAAAAGATGAATTCAGAGCACTACAAACCCTGAAAAATGATAACAGCATAATAATACTCCCAGCAGACAAAGGAAATGCCACAGTAGTAATGGACAGAAAAGACTATGAAACAAAATTGACAGACCTTCTCCAAGACTCCACATACAAACCTATAAATTCAGATTCTGCTGAAACATTGCTACAACTTTAACAGAACTACAATGACGTGGGATAATACCCGAAGGAAGCTAAACAGCATATATATATATATATATGTATATTTGTTTTCTTAGGTTTTCGCGGGTACTTACATGTGTGCTGTTTAGCTTCCTTCGGGTATTATCCCATATCATTGTAGTTCTGTTGAAGTTGTAGCAACGTTTCAGCAGGGATAATACCCGAAGGAAGCTAAACAGCACATATATGTATATATATATTCATTTTTAAGTTTTCGCAGGTACTTACATGTATGGTATTCAGCTTTGTTCGGGTATTTTCTCACGTCATTATAGTTGTGCTCTGACTAGAGATTTTACAGTATCCTTCCTCTGCCACGCCCACCAAACCATGCCCACAGAATTGGTAATAAAAAAATTTGAATCCTAGCACTGACACACACACATACACACAGACACCCTATGGGTGGTATATATCCTGCTCAATCTCTGTTCCCCTACCAGAGGAGTTTAAGCTTCTGCATATTATCTTAAGTGTTCCTAACACTACCCTCTTCTGGGCACCCAGCTCTGATGTTGTTCCTGGGATCTGTTGGAGCCACTCTCCCAGCCTAGGCCTCAAAGTCTCTAGTTTGCCTACTGGAATACACAGACATGTAATTTTAAAGACAGCAATGTTTTCAAATATACCAAGTATTTCCACACAAAATATATTTCTATAAATAGTGGTGATCTGTTACATGTTTTTGCTGATATAACTTAAAAATAGAGACTAAATGTAAAAAAAATATTAACTGGACCCTAAACAAATGTATGAATGAACCCATACATTCAACCTTCTACAATGCTGTTAAAAATCTGGGATTGGAACAACTAGTAACCAACAATACTAGACTTAACAACTGCCTCGATCTCATCTTCTGCAATAGTTTGAATTTAATTTATGGAATCAAACTAAAGAACCCTTTTCCAACAGTGACCACAATATGATTGACTTTTGTTTCAACATACACCCACACAAAAATCATCACAATGACGTAATCCCTAATTATAGCTTTAAAAAAGGCAACTATGATCTTATAGACAATGATCTCTCATCCCTTGATTGGCAATCTCTATTCACTGGATGCAATACTGTTAAAAACTATTAGAACATATTTTTACTTGAAGTCAAAAGAGTCATCAAACTATATGTACCAATAACAACCCCCCCACCCCAAAAAAATAGATTACCCATAACAATAAGGAAACTTCAATCCAAAAAGAGATCATTCTGGTGGAAAAACAAATCTGGTCATGTTGCCAACTTCAAAAGCAGACACAAAAATTTATGCCACCAGATAAAGACTGAATGCACCAATTAAACAAGAGAAAAACCTTCTACGCACCAATTCCATCATGTTTTTTACAATTTTGCAAACAACAAACTAAAAGACTCAAGGTCCATCCCACACGATAGAACCTAATGGTAAAGAGTGCAATGACGACACCATTAAAGCCAACATCTTCAACACATTATTTGGCTCAGTATTAGTAAACAGCAATAGATCATGCCCAATATTTTTTAGCCGAACCACAGAAAACGACAATGATCTTACTTACACTTACATATCGATTTTACAGAAGACAATGTTGAAAAAGCACTACGCAATCTAAAACCATCTCTATCTATTGGACTGGACAGAATATTTGCCTACTTAATAAAAAAGCTATCCACTGCCATAGCAGAACCTCTAAGCATAATCTTTGAAAAATCTTTCAGAACCAGCTCCTTGCCTAACCTATGGTCACAAGCCACGGTCATCCCCATCTTCAAAAAGGGAGACCCCAGCCTCATTGAAAATTACAGACCAATATCTTTATGCTACATCACCTGTAAAGTCATGGAATCAATTATTAACCAATACATTATCCTCCACTTAGAGACAAACAACCTACTCTCTAATAAACAATTTGGTTTCAGAAAAAAACTATCCTGTAATCTGCAACTCTTACACTGCAAAAACATATGGATTACACAACTCGATCAGGGCAAAACAATAGATGCAATCTACATAGACTTCTGTAAAGCCTTTGATTCAGTGGTACACAACAAACTACTCCTAAAACTAAAATCTTGTGGTATCTCTGGACAACTCTATAACTGGATAGAACAAACCACTTGTCTATCAAACAGACAACAAATTGTCAAAATTGGGAGTGTCCTATCAAATTCTGTACCTGTCAATAGTGGTGTCCCCCAAGGCAATGTTCTAGGACCAACTCTCTTCATACTCTACATAAATGACCTCTGTGATCATATTAAGAGCAACTGCGTTCTCTTCGCTGATGATGTAAAACTGTTCAATACCACAGACAATACTGTTACCCTTCAAAAAAGTTCTTGACTATGTGTCAGAATGGTCAAACAAATAGCAACTTCAAATCTCAACAAATAAATGCTCTGTCTTACATGTTGGCAAAAAACAAATCAGAAAATAAAATACAGGCTGAATAGTTAAGATCTTGATGATCCAAGCTCTGTAAATGACCTTGGAATACTCATCTCTAATGATCTAAGTGCTAGAGCCCACTGTAACTACATAGCCAAAAAGGCATTAAGAGTTGTTAACCTTATCCTATGTAGCTTTTTCTTTGGTAATGTTACACTACTAACTAGAGCATACAAAACATTTGTTAGACCAATACTTGAATACAGCTCATCAATCTGGAACTCACATGACATATCTGATATTAGCACAATAGAGAAAGTCCAGAAATATTTCACAAGAATAGTTCTCCAGTCCTCTACTCATTGTAGAATACCTTATGCCACCAGACTTGAAATTCTAGACCTAGAAAACCTTGAATTACACCATTTTTGGTCTGATCTAAGTATGGTATATAAAATCATACATTGCAATGACTTACCTGTCAATGAATACTTCAGCTTCAACCATAACAACACAAGAGCACACAATAGATACAAGCTCAAGGTTAACTGCACCAAACTTGATTGCAGGAAATACGATTCATCAACAGAGTGGTCAATGTCTGGAATACTCGACCTGACTCTGTGGTTTCTTCCCCAAACCCAAAAAACTTTAACCTTAGACTGTCTACTATTGACCTCATCCCTTTCCTGTGAGGTCTGTGCAGAAGCGCACCAATGTGCTTTCCACCCCTGTCCTATTGTTTCTTTTATTTTTCTTACATATACCCATTTCATGTATTCATAACAATGTATATCCTTATACCTATTATCTTGTAAGCGATTGACAAATCAAAATAAATAAAAAATAAATCAATAAAATCTTCTGTTTTAAGAATCAAATGATTCTTTAAGATCACTTTGTGCTATTTTAATTTTTAAGCCATTATATACTATAGTATCAAGTACCATGCATCCAAAGAAAGACTTTAGTTTTTTATTATTTTGTTATATTACACCTAACAACAAAAAGATTTAACTTGTTTTGTTCCCATTTGTATGTCCTTGGAAAAATAGATTTAAAGCTACAGTTTTATTAAATATTAAAAACTCTTGTACAATCTTTCTAGTTTCCTCAAAAATGTTCAACTAAATGATAACATGCATCAGTTTGATTACATCTCTTTCAAAATAGCATACAAATTTTCAATTTATCTAATTAAGGAAATGGCCAATACTTATCCATTTTCTGATATAGATATAAAAGAAATTTAATGTCATGAAGAGTTCAAATTGAATCATAACATTTATATTAATTTCTCTTTCAATGCTATTTTAAGGCTTTTGAGATAACATAATGCATTGGATACAAGACTTTTATATAATATTTAAGTGGTATACTCATTTTACATTTTGTGGTTATTGACCTTTTTGCAAATACTCTTAATATGCGTGACTGACAAACTCTCATGACCTTAAGATAAAATAATTGCTCTTGATTACCATGATCATGAAGCCATTTAAAGCTTTAGAGTATACATTAGTGCCATCGTCTCCCTCATACTTCTGGGCCAGCTGATTTACAAGGTATCTGTCACGGATCTGAAAAAAGTGTAGAATTTATCTAATTACCAAGTACAAAGCCTCAAGTGGTTATGCTAGACATGGTAGGCATGTGAAGTTTTATGTCAGCAATCATATTTTCTAAATATTACTTTACCAGTTATACATTAGAAATCCAATGAAGGGGCATTTCCCCCCCCCTCAAGATTCATCCGCAAGGCCAGTGTATGACAAATCCTATACGCAATATTTTTCCCCTAGTAAGTGTGATTCTATTGATTCAAAGATATGTCTACACGGAAAAGGCTTATGTTTGTATGAAGAGAGTTCTAAAAGCATTAGAAGAATTGTTTTGGAGGCTTTAGGATAGCAAAGGAAGCAACAAGAATAAGAAATTTCAGATAAGTAGTCTAATCCTTGACTCATTATTACCTTTGCTGCAAAGAAATAAAGGAGTAGAATGATCAGAAGCTTCACAATGGACATCACCAGGACCAGTTTGACAAGCTGTAAAGTGAAAATAACATGCAGAATTAGGCCCATCTCTTCTATACATACACAAAAGACTACAACTTGAAGATCATATTCTCCACATGGAGAACAATCAAATCCCCAAGATGGCAATGAGATGGACCCCTCCCACCCACAATGCCAAATGACCAGGAGGATGCCTCAAAATGCTTGTTGAAGGACATTCAGGGAAGATTTAAGGATTCTAAGCATCACACGGGGAGACACTGAAGGACTTGCTCAAGACCAAAACTGCTGGAGATACTGTGCTGTCCAATATGCTACATAGCATGGGAGGATCTAATGCTAATGCTTCCATACAAAATGTTAGAACTGGATGTCATGTATCAACCTAATTAGGATATCTCTATTAAAGACAATATGCTTCATTCCTAAATTTCATTTTCTTATAATAATTTATGCTGCATCTAGCAGAATTATGCAGGACTAAATCACAGCTCTCACAACTACCAAACTGCATTATTCTTAGCCATTGCACATAATGTTTCAAAGTCATGATATGCATTCCAAACTTAGAAATCTCTTGTAATGCATGTTCAGTCTTTATACCAGTGAAATCCTGTCACTTACATTCTTCAACAGCTTTATATCTTCAGCAACAGTTGCATATATGCCCAAATAGCTCAGCCATGAGACCAGTAGACCCATAAGGAGGATGATAGAAGCTGCTATATTTAAGAAATAGTTTGGATGGATATCCAGAATTCTTTTAGGGTCAATGATTGCCCAGATAGCCACAATAATAAGACAGAGTGACCCAATCTGAAAAAAACAAACAGAATAACCATTCAATGTAAAAGTCCTCTTTAATACTCTTTAAAAAATTCTAGTAGTGTTTAACTTAGTTAACAGATTTTCTGATGAGAAAATAGTATTCCCGTAGAAATCCAGTTCCAAGGGGAAGACTGACTCATAAGGCAAGGGTGGTTAGATATTAATTTTGGTCAAGAGTAACAAGAGGTCTATGAGGCTGCCATCTGGACACCAAAGCACATCTTTAATAGACATTACAAGTCTCACATATCAGCATTCTGTGGAAAATCTTTTGGCAATTTAAAGCTTCAAGGATCAATGGGACAAGGCAGTATTGCAAGAATATTAACTGTAGATCCCACTCCAGGTAGACAGTTTTTCAACATACCTAGCTATTTTCCTTCAGAAAAAAACCCCAGAAATTACCTATTGTATAGCAGGTTACTGTTTTTCTTTAGTCAAAGAGGCTAGCTTAGTCCCATGCAAACTCTCTGCAGATTGCTGGTGAATTCATAGAGTTTGTGGTAGACCACCAGGTGAATTTCTGCCGACCAATGCTGATTTACAGAACACAGACTGAGAATTTTAAAAATCTGAGAATTTATTTACGGTTTTCCTAGACATATAAAATTACACATAAAACAGAAAATAAAATGACAAAAAAGAATAAATGGCAGGCATCATTCAATGTGAGCAAATGTAAAATGATGCAAGTTAATGCTAAAAAAGGGGTATGATTGAGCATATAAAATTATATGTGTGGATAAAGTGGACAAGAATAAGCTATTTTTCCCTCTTAAAATACTAGAACTAGATATAAGCCTATGAAACGGAATCTTGGAAGAATCAGGCAAAAAAAATTTTTTTACACAATGTGTAATTAAATTTGGGAATTTGCTGCCACAAGAATGATGTTGGCTACCAGTTTGAATAGCCTTAAAAACTGGGTTGGACAAATTCATGGGAGTCATGGGGATCTGTGTGTATTAGCACTGATGGCAGTGTGACTCTTTCTGAAGATTATTTGCTTGGAAATTAGTGGTGCTTCCTTCTTTAGTTGGTTGGCATCTATGACAACAAATTGCTGGATCAGATAGGCCGGAATCTAATCCAGTGGGGCACTGCTTATGTTGAAGTACAGTCTATCAGAATTTTCCTGAATTTCATTATTTGATTATAAGAATTTAAAATTTATAAGCATACCTGTTTTTCCTCCCCACTGTTTATACAATAGGGTTTCCAACCCCCAGGCAATGGCTCATTTGGAACTGGGCCGCAGAAGTGAGGGGAGCATGCATGTGCAACTCCATTTGCTTGTTCAGAACCATCTCCTCTCTTCCCCCCCCCCCCCCCCCCGGTCCACAAATCCAGGAAGGTTGAGGAACGCTGCTCAATAAGGAAGCATTTCAGATTTTAGCAAATTAGATAACTGACCATCCACCTGAGATAATGCACAAGGTTTAAGCAGTTCTCATTTAGGTAATGAGCCAAGTTTGAAGGGGGATTTATTTTGAGCAACAGCCCTATAATACTTACAAACACCAGAACACAGAAGAAAAACATCAGATATTTCATGCAAAGTACAGTATCCATTTTAGTTGAGTTGAGTTGTTTGAATTTCAGCAGATATAAGTAACAGTCTCTGGAGAGAAAGGAGAGAGATCAATATGCATTTGTCTTAGCTCTATCTTAAACCAGATATATACTGGTAATATGAGTCTCACCTTGTTCATAAATTGCCCAGAATGAACTTGTATTCTTAACTGAACATTTATTCTGATTGTTTAAAATTGTTTTGGCTGTTTAAAATTGGCTAACATTTATCTGAATTAGGTGGTATTTAACTATTCTGAAAACTGAATATGTTATCTGAAATTTTGGAAATCTATACATCTAATATCTTTAGACAGTTCAAAATTACAAAGGTTCCTAATGATTGTATGGCAAGGGCAATTTAGAAGCTTATTGTTCAAATCTTGCATGTTAATAATGGCACAGATATATAAAGATCAGTTCTAAAAGCATATTAGAGCTACATGAAAAGTTAACTTATTTACTGGGGAATTCTGTCTCTGTTAAAATCTCTTTGTAATTCCTCTCTGGACAAGGAGAGGATTTGAAATTACCCATAAGTCCTCCAGACAATTGCATCTTGCAAGGAGACCACAAAACAGAGCTTTATATCCGTTTGAAGCTCTGGGAGACAAAGGAAAACAATCTTCACTACATTTGGTGACTTCAAAATGACTCCAGGTTCACATATTTCCTTTTCTATTTTTTTTTTAATTGCTTCTTAAATGCTTTTCAGCTATTAAGGTTATTGAGCAGTGTTGGCTCAGTGGGTTGAATGCAGTGCTGCAGGCTACTTCTGCTGACTACCAGATGCCAGCAGTTCAATTCTCACCAGCTCAAGGATGAATCCGCCTTCCATCCTTCCTAGGCTGATAAACTGAGCACCCAAATTATTGGGGACAATATGCTAACACTGTAAATTCTTAGGAGGGCTGTAAAGCATTGTAAAGTAGTATATAAGTCTAAGTGCTATTTCTATTGCTATTAGAAACCATTGGAATTACAAATTTTATTGGACATTAGGTGAGTTTCCTTCAATCCTTACCAAAGGAAGCTTTAAATACAAGGAGTTTAAAAATAGTTTTAATAAACAGCAAAAGGATGATGAGAACATAGATTTTGGAAAGTTAAAAAGAGACCAAGAATCCAAATGTAAGATTTTCAGATTCATTATCAGAATTCTGGCCATAGGAAAATGCTGTTGTTTTGAATTCTTACAAAAAAAAAAAAAGTTAGGATGGGACTTTGAAGATTGGACACTAGAGGGAACCAGAAGGAACTGAAGAAGGAAAAGAATACTTAAATTTGATTTACTAATACAGAATGGAGCAAAATACTTCTACACTGCATGTACTGATGGATATTTGTGATCCAGAAGTTAATTTTAAGAGTGTTTGCCGTTATAGATATAGCTGTTTTTAAAAGTTGTTATGGAAGAAGAACAAATTTTACCACAAGGCTAAGATTGATCTAAAAATGGCAGGCTATAAGACTTATATAAAAAAGAGGCTACACTTGACATACAAATGAAACCAGATAAAATCTTAAAAATTAAAAGGCTACTCAAATAGCAAACCAAAAGAATGACCAAGGTAATTTTTCTAAATTGAATTTACAAAGGAGACTTGTTTAAGTTTTGAAGAGTTTTGTGGGAAGAAACAAAGAAAAAAATGAAAATAAATCAAATTCTAAGACATTATTTGATGGGGTTAAGGATCAAGATTATTTAAAGTGAAATAGCTTATTTGATCAAAGTTCAAATAGGTACCGTGTTTCTCACATTATAAGGCCGGACCTTATATTTTTTTTTTGACCCCCGAAAAAATGGCTAGGCCATCTTTTCGGGGGTGACTTAATTCCTCCCCTTGCATCCTCAGGTGGGTGGGCGGTGACATCTTGGGGTTCAGGAGAGCTTTTCCTTCTCCCTTGCTGCCGCGGCATTAGAAGAATGCTGTGGTGTTTGGCGCAGCCATGTGCAGCCAGTCAGGGCTCCTCCCTGCAACCGGAGCCCTGAGGAGACACTTGGCTTCAGGCACTCACGTCGCCGCGTTCCGAGGGAAGGCGCTCGCCCGAGAGGACCTCTCCCTCTCTCTCTCTCTCCCTGCAAGGTCTGCGCTGTGGCTGAGGAGGAGGAGGCTGCAGCCAGTTCCTTCTGCTTGCTAAGAGGTGAGGAAGCCGCGGCTTTGCATAGCAAGCCTGGGGCGCCCAGCGCAGCTGACAGGCGGGCCCTCCTTCCCGGTGGCAGAGCTTTAACCAAGGCAGTGAGCACCTCCCCGCCGGACCCTCCGCTCATCCCACAAGGGCCTTGCCAGAGCCATGCGGGCTGGGCAGAGCCAGGAAAGCAAACCGCGGGTGCGTGCATGCCTCCTCCTGCCCCTCATTCCCAAATCTCACCCGGGTGAGCAGTGCTTTGCTTGCTGTGCAAAGCCACGGCTTCCTCACCTCTCAGCAAGCAGAAGGAACTGGCTGCAGCCTCCTCCTCAGCCGCAGCGCAGACCTTGCGGGGAGAGAGAGAGAGAGGGAGAGATCCTCTCGGGTGAGTGCCTTCCCTCGGAACACGGCAATGGGAGCACCTGAAGCCAAGTGTCTCCTCAGGGCTCCGGTTGCAGGGAGGAGCCCTGACTGGCCACACATGGCTGCGCCAAACACCATGGCGTTCCTCTAATGCCGCGGCAGCAAGGGAGAAGGAAAAACACCGGTGGTGAAAGGTCTCCCAGGATGAAGTGCCACACCAATGCAGGCAGCACCATATCCAGGCATGCAAGTACTTCCTAAATGCAAGCCCCCCCCGCCATTCCCCCCCTATTTTGCATGTTTAATATGGGCCTTAATTTGGGGGGAGGGGTTTAATTCAATTTTATAAATTGAATGCCTATAAAACTTGGTGGAGGCCGTATTGTTGGAGAAACATGGTATGTTGTTATCTCTAGCAACCCTTAATGCATGGCTGTCAAACTCACGGCCTGCAGACCAGATGCATCATGCACTGACCATGACCCCGCCCAGTTTAGCGAAGGGGGAAAAAGTCCCAATATGTTACATGATACTGTCTGACAACACGAGTTTGATACCCCTGCCTTAATGGACTTTTGTTCACCAGGACTTTAAGAGTTTGTAGATAAGATATGATAAGCTACAGAAAGAAGAAATCTTTTGTTGCATTTTAAGAGAAGGTATAAGTTACAAAAATTGTTTTACCACATATAACTGAGAAATCAGTTCCTTAAATATTTTTCTTTTTTTCTTCCTACTTTCTTTCCTTTCCTGCACTTTCTCTTTTTTACTTTTTTCTTTAGTTTGTATTCTTTAATTGTAACATTTACTAAAATTATAATTAAGTTAACTGAATGCAGCAAGCAGACACTTTTGTATACTATATATACAATGGAATATCCTGGAAAACAGTTTTGCAGACTATTTGCTCATTTTCTGGGTGAAAACAGTATGAAGTAAGAATATGAAGTTTATGATTGGCTTGAATTATGTTGCAGTTAAATAGAACAATGGTAAATTTAAGTACTTGGAAGTGGAAACTTGTAGAAAAAGACTAATTCTTTTTTAAAAGGAACCAAAAGCTTCAAATATAAAATTATTGATTGACATAGATAGAAGGAAATGTAGATTGAAAAATAGAAAATGTCATGATTAGGGAGAAAAAAAACGGATATAGGCCTGTTATAACATCCCCTTATAGGGAATGTTAAGGTTCTCCAACCTTTTTGATGCAGAGATTCATCTGAAATTTTGAAAGCAGGTTATGGGCACTGTCACAAAATAGTAGTCATGATGGCTCTGGTCAATTACAAAAAAGCCACAGACCAAAAGCAAACAAAGCATTAGGTTGCAGCAAACTACCTATTGACGCCTCTGGAGCCCATGTGGTACCCAGAGAAATTGTTGGAAATGCAGGTGTGCTTGAAGTTGGTGTTTGCTTTCTCATTTTAAAATTATTTTATAAAAAAACTAAATGGAAATAAGACAGGTGAGAAAAAAATGCTAACAAATTGTCATCGTTCAGTACATCTTAAGACCTAGGTGATATATTCTGTTTAGATATGTAAATATTCAAATATGAAAGAGCAAATATATTCGGTGTTAATTGGGGATGGGGAGGTAGATAGAACTATTATGGGATCATAATAGCAACATTTCTGACTCATTTGTAACTAGGTATTTGTTTGATAAGCAGGATAAGTATATACAGTGTTATATTTATTGATATTTGAAAAAATCATCTATGTCAAGAGTGTCAAACTTGATTTCATTGAGGGCCACATCAGGTTTGTGTTTAACCAAAGCTGGGGTGGGTGTGACCTATTTTTAGATGGGATGGCCTCCTGCAATCTGTGGGGGACTGCTGGAAATAGCAAAAGACTGGCCCGTGTTGTCTCTGCCAGTGAAAATGGAGCTCAGGAGGGCCACGCAGCCCTTCCAAGCTCCATTTTTCCTCTGCCAGCGAAGATTGTACATCTGATCAGACTATAGAAAAAAACTTGTCTGTGTCAAAAGTTCTGCCTGGGAATAATAAAACACTGTCTAGGGAAAGCCATTTGCCTCATCTACCTCTCTGGCACATAGCACCTCTTATGTTGACTCCCATATTCCAAGTTCTGTCCATTTCTTTTTTCTGGACTTCCTAATTTCATTAGCAAAAATTCTGGTGCAAACAGTGATAGTCATCAAGGAGATGGGACTGGAGACAAAGGATGAGTGTCACTGCATTGGTTTGGTTGAAAAAGTGCAAAGAAAGCACTCACCATCTCATTCTTCCTGATACCATAACATAACATCTCAGAAATTATTCGGGGTGACAGCACCAGCCTTAACTGAACAGGGCATCATTTACAGGCATTTAGGGCATTTTCTAACAAACATTATTGCTGTTTCAGCCAAACTAAGACTGTTGGCAGATATACTGTGGTTCAGTGTACTCCAATATGGAAGAATTGGGTGAATTATAAACCCTGATTAACCATGGATTAATGTAGCACTATAACACTTAAATTTATATGTCACTTCACGGTGCTTTACAACCCTCTAAGCGGTTTACAGAATCAGCTGTTTACAGAGTCAGCACGTTATGAGAATTCATTGTTGGGAGTTACCCACAATTCAAATATAGCCTTCAGAGGTCTATCTTGCGATTTTCCATGATTCTCCCTCTCTTGCTGCTTGCCCCCTTACCCTCCTACCACTGTCGTTGTCACCATTATGTTTACAGTGTAATTGCTAACACCACTGCTCAAACCCTGAGATGTTAGGAGCCATTCTGGCAGTTGCTGTGAGGACTCTATGCTCCAACGAGGGCTCAGAGCAGCTGCCAACACTTGCCAGTTCTGCAAGTTCTAGAGGACTCTATGGTTCACCATAAAGTTGCCTCAGAGCAACTGCCAGAGTGGCTGATTGCACTTGCAGGGCCGAAGCATCAGAGTTGACAGCCCCATATTAAGAGTGAAAGAAGTGAGAGATTGCATCATCATCATCATCATTTGGGAGTAAAAAAATTCAATCATCTAGAAAGGAGGGAGAAGGAAAAGCTTCTTTTTATGCCATTGATCAAATGCATCTGAAGTGATCAACTTGTGCACTGCATAGAACATGAGACAATGAGACATGACAATATAATCTGGTCTGATTCTAGGGACTTTTCTGGGAGCTTTTTGTTCATCTTGTTTGATGAAATCATCAAGCATGAAGAAAAGTGGAACATTCAAAAACTTAAAAAGAGTTTTGCAGCATTGTTTGATGTTAGCCAATTTTGTAAGCCCAACTTACCACTTAACAGTTCACCACCTGATTACATATAGGTAGTCCTCAACTTATAACCATTTGTTTAGTGACTGTTTGAAGTTATGATGCACGAAAAAAATGACTTATGACCATTTTCACATGATCAAAATTCAATACACTTGGCAATCTGGCATGTATTTTTGAGAGTTTTGAGGTACCAGTGTCATATGATTATCTTTTGCAATCCTCTGACAAGCCAAGTCAATGGGGAAACTAGATAAGTTAACAATCATGTTAATAATTTAACTGGTGATCCACTTAACAACTGTGACAAGAAAGGTCATAAAGTAAGGTAAAACTCACTTAACTGTCTTGCTTAGCAATGTAAACTTTGAGCTCAGCTGTCATCAGTTGAGGACTTCTATGTTTGTGATAAATTACATTTCTGTTTTTATTTGGCATGTTTAAACTCAGTTTAAAAAAACACACACAGTTGAAACAAGCTATTGATTGGTGCAATATATTAATCCAGCACTGAATCTTCTCAAAAATGCTTATTTAATTGGCTGCATGATTAAATCCTCATCACCTTACATGCTGAGTATTTTGTACAATTTTAATTCCCTTGAAATTTAAAAATAAATTATAGATGTTATTGATCTCCTTAGATTTTGAGGTGCAATATTCTTCATTATACTTCTTCACTCATGTATTTTGTTTACATGAATGTAAATATATACCTATATATGCAAACAAGATAGAGGTAGTCCTTGTTTAGTGACCACAATTGGGACCAGCAACTCCATTAAACAAAGTGGTTGCTAAATTAAACTGCAATTTTGCTTATGATCTTACTTTAGCTTTCCTTTCCTTTCCAGACCTGTAAAACTCTTAAACGCGAGGATTGTTCAGTTATTTTTTCATCACCATTGTAACTGTACAAGGCACTAAGCATTCATAAACCATATATTCTAATATAACCTACATTAAAGTACTGCTGGTTAAAGCTGTCCACACTATATCAAAATTGTACCATACCTTAAAAATATCTTCAGGGTTGTTCAATCTCTCCCATCGTGTATCTCAATTGTGGCCTAATTTAAGTAGAAATTTGCAAGGATAGAACATACATAAAAACCCAAATAATTTGATAATTGTGGATTTATTGGAGCTATCTTCTTAGAATAGTTTATCCAAAAATCTTCGGTATTATTGAATCCCATTGTGCTTATTGACATGTAATTGTCCATGCAAGACAGTAAATTCAATTCTTACTTAAAAATGAAAAAATCCCAGGTCTGTACTACTTTAGAGTACAGAAAGGAACTCTCAAGATTTCAAATTTTTTTCACATGGAGAATGCATTTAAGCTCTGTCTTCTCTATTAAGATAATTTATCATTGTATAATTAAATGCTTATCTGAAATGGTGCAGCCCAGCCATGGTTGACTACTTCAAGACAATGCAAAAAGCACAGAAAGTTGATACATGTATAAATTCTTACAGAAGATGCATTTTAAAATGTAACAATAAGACACAGGTGCCATTGGAGGGCAGTAATTTAATTTTAAGCTTCAGAAAGCCTGTTCTGTGTTGCCAATTTTTTGCAACTAGTATCACATAAGTAAGATCTGTAATAAGGCTGTTCAGTGGTTTAAATCAGTAGTCCCCAACTTATCAGAGACTGGTTTCATGGAAGACTATTTTTCCACAGACCGGAGGGGAGGGGAGGGGTAGGGTTTTATGTGCAACCTAGATCCCACACATGTGCAGAAAAAAGCTCTGCTTGCTTGCCCACTTGTGGGACCCGGTTCCTAGCAGGCTTGAGATTGGGGACCCCTGCTTCAGATTACTAGGAATAAAGTTCTTTTAGTATGCATTTGCATGTAGTGCAAAAGTTCTTTTAGTGTGCATATGCATGTAGCAACTACAGACCAAGTAAGTCTTTTCTCAACATCATGTTACCGTTATGGAGGACAGCCATGCAATCGTAGGAAGACATGGCTGCTTTAACAAATTGCCAACAGTTGCTATATGAACACACCCAAGCATTCCAAGACATGTTTTTCCATTGGCATCTGAAATGCTGCACATCCCTAACTCTTTTTCTCCAAACTAGTTAACAAGTTCATATAGATAGCATTTTGTCTTGTTAAAGTTCATCCTTATGTTTAGTCTAAAACAGGTAACATATTTATATTCTTTTTATAATTACTTTGGAAAAATAGTAAATTCATTTAAAACAGACAAAAGTTGAAAACACACAAGCCTCAGATAAGACTGATATGAGGGACAATCATGGTGTTGTGCAGATAGAGTAAGGAACTTTAGACATGCAAATTACACCATCTGATCACAAACATTTCATCCACTGTTACATACGTGAACAGCATATAAGACTTATTTTCCGAAGATTAGAAAAGCTCAAGAAAACAGATTTTTTGCCAAAAATAGTCCTTGAAACTTCTGTCAACATAATATATCCTTTTAAATATTCAGTAAAGAATTATTATGATCTCCCTTAATATTTCATTCTCACTCCGGAGACTTATATTAAGATTACAAGAAAATTAAAAGGAAATGAAGTATTTCTTCTATACTTTGCATCTCTTTTTCTGATTATCTGGAAAAAAACACAACACAGCTCACTGCAGATGTGTTACCAGCACATATTCTGCTAGTGCATTCCATAAGTTTTCGTATTACATGGTTTGTTATATCCCCAGGGATGTAATCTGCATTACACTAAAAAAAGGCCACAGATCCATATGTTGCTTGATCCTTAAGATAAGGAATATCTATGGAGTTTGCAGACATTTTATATTTATTTTACAGTGATAATTCCTATTCATAATCCTTTAAATATTGTGAAAAATACAGTAACATCTACATGTACACATCCAATGAAAAGTCTTCAAATGAGGCTGCATTTTGCTTCTCCTTTTAAAGGTAAAACTTTTAAAGTTCAACAGAAACAGAAGAAATCATTGGTACTGCCTATAGTCTCCAAAGGGAGAGGCTTGTAACTGAGATGGGTCTTCAGAAAGCTGAGGACCTGTAATAAAAAACAACAGCAATTGTTTATCGTCCTGCAGTATATTGCTGCACTGAATATGCTTCTATTAGATTCAAGGGAGAAAGTTAGAATTCTTAGGGTATGATTGTTCCATACTAATGTGCAATTGGGAAGCATCAACAGTTAAGAAACTATTGTCATGTTCGAGCTAGAACTGACAACTCTCTGAAACCACTATTACACAACATTTTGAAGCCTGTTATGTGAACGTATTAAAAGTTTGCAGATAATTTGAAGTACCAAATGTTTTATTTTGAATGCTTTCAATTTTTGAATGCAGTGAAAATAACTCCCATAATATTTAATGGAACTTTTAAAAGAAATAAAATTGTTCTTCAGTAGGAGAATTAAATATCAGATTTTACAGCATATGAAACTAAGCAATTATCTTACCATTTGGAAATTGAGCAGATGCAAATCTTGTTAACAGAATACCTGCTCCTTCAATTAAAGCTAGAAGAATTCCTCCCATAGCTGCAGACCCAACCATGGCAATTGGTCCATCTAATAAAAGGGTTTTAAAAAATAGAAAAAGGATTTAGAATAATCTTTAAAATCATTCTATAATAATAATCAGATTACATCAGGGGTAGGATTCAGCCAGTTCGGGCGAACTGGATGTTAATTTTACATCCAGTTCACCGAATCGATAGTTCCGACAACCAGCTGGCCCTGCCCATCCTGCCCCACCCCTCCCAGAAGTCCCCACAAGGCCCGTCTAGCTCCCAGGTAAGTGTAGGGAGGCTTCCTGGGAGCAAAAACGGGATGTGGGGGTGGAGCCAGACCCCCCCTCCCCTGTGCCTCATTTTGGCTTCCTGGAGGCTTCAGGGAAGTTTTCTAGGCCCAAAATGGTTCATGGGGGGTGTCTGCCACCCACTTCCCCACATCCCATTTTGGCTGCCAGGAGGCTCCAGGGAGGCCTTCAAGGGAGAAAGAAAGGAAGAGAAAGGAAGGAAGGAAAAAAAGAGAAAGAGGGAGGAGGGAAAGAAAGGGAGAGAAGGGAGAAAGAAAGAGGGAGGGAGGGAAGGGAGAAAGAGGGAAGGAAAAGTGAATGAGATATGGAGGGGAGGGAGGGATAGAGGGAGGGAGAGAAAAAGGAGAGGAAGGAAGGACCACAAACCCTGGCACTAGACACAGCTTCAGAGGATGCTTTGAAACAGGATAGCAATCCAGGGCTGGAAGGGACTTCAGAGGTTATCTTGTAGAACCCCGTCTCCAGCAGGGGACATCTAGGTTATTTTGGTGCCTCACCCAGTCACATGACCACCAAGCCACGCCCACCCCTGGATCACATGTCGTGTTGGAAATGTCAATAACAACAACAACAACAATAATAACAACAACAACAACAACCACAATAATTCATTCAATGTATGACCACCCAGTTCTCAGCCCTTTACAATTGTTAAATATTTAAAAACAGAACAATACAAAAACACAAAATATCATGAAACAAAAGAATAAAAATAGCAATAAAATAAACCCAGAGGGGACTAGAAAGGAAGCAAAGGACATATCATTATTTCTCCTTTGGTGAAAATGGGAATGTAAGGCTAAAAAACATTGAAAATTACAATGTAGATTCTTCATAGCAGGTGTGTACAACCTGCAACCCAAAGGTCACACAAACTTTAGGTACAACTTCCCTCCATCCTTTCAAGAAATTCTAATGTTGTAGAAAATTAAGAATAATAGAATATGCATTGATACATTTTAATTATCTGTCAGAAAGTTTTAAAAGAAATGTTCATTCACAATTTGTCATAGGTAGTAGCTCTACATAGTCCTTACTTCTTGAAGCTAAAATGGCCCCTGTTAAAGCACCACTGGAAATAGAATTCCAGGGATCTTCTTTTCCTCTTGCTTTCACCAGGCTACAGTCGATCATGGAGAATAGACCACCCCAGATAGCAAAGCTACCTATTTGAATGAAAAATAATTTAAAAATTATAACCAAGTTTTAGTGGTCATTTTTAAATTTGGATCCTAGCAAAAGAATCTAGAGAAATTTTATTTTAAGTTCAAAAAAAAAGCAAAATCTATGGTTATAAACAAACAAATATTCAAGAATTTAACACTAAAAGAAAGTATAATTAATGCCCACCAAAGCTCCTTAGGGATATTCCAAAAGGCAAGAACATTTGATTAAAATCTGCATCTCCTTAATTTCTCAAAGCAGTTCACTTAATAAATAAGATTTTTTTCTTTCAAGCTATTTTGGACTGCTGGTGATTATATGGACAAGTCCATTTAGTTTCAGTTGCTTGCCACTTTCCCCTTCTAAAGCTGAGAGTAATTGGCTCAAAAACCACCCATGTGGCTTCTGTCACAGTTCATACATTAAATGATAATCTACCCTCTTTTTAAGATAACTGTTTTGTTCTCTGATGGGAATTGAACAGACATATTTTCTCACAAATGTGTGTGTATACACACACACACACACACATATACATACATATACAATACATATACATACAAAGATGCTTGTTGATTCTAAATAACTTTATTTCTTTACTTAGACAGGAAAGGAGAAATCTACTCTCTAGCCAGGCAAAAAAAGTTTCTCAAATCTTGAAAGATAATTATCAAGTGTTCTTTTTTCTCTGCTTAGATAGACAGGGCACTTGAAAGAGGTGGTATTCCTTCTCCACCTAAGAAGGAAACACTAAACTAAAAAATATATTGACAAATGTAATATGAGTGTTACCTTTTCCTGATTTAAAAGAAAATAGCCTTTTGTTCCCTTCTTTCCATTGTCAAAAGCACAGGGCTGATAATGGCATAGCTATAGTAGCCCTTCAATTATATACTATATTAAAGAAAAGTAAAAACCATGTCCCTCAAGAAATGTTATCATTTTTCTTTTTAAAACACAGAAGAAAATAATAATATACAACAATAATTACCTCCCAACTGTGGTGCTCTGGTTTTAATAGCTGTCAAACTACCCCGCAACCGGTAATTTACACCCTGGAACAGGTAAAAATACACTATTAAAGTAAAACCAAAAGTTTTTATTCAATTTACAATTTACAGAGTTTAATCTATGATCTTGAAATTGATAAGCTAAGCCAAGAGTGTCAAATTCATGTTGTTATGGCGGCGTCGCATGACGTATCAGGACTTTTTTTACCTTCTCTATAATGGGTGTGTGGCTAGCATATAATGCATCCGTCCCGTGGGTTGGGAGTTTGACAACCCTGTGCTAAGCTAAAATTCTACTCATCACCAGGCTGGGACAGGCAGCAACGGCTGCAAAGAGCTCTTCCAAAAGTAAAAAGGTTTTTTTACTTTCTATTTTTAATCCATATCTGACTTTTTGTAAAAGCACATATATTAGACAGGCTACCAATTTTGTTTTAGCTACATGTGATCTCATGCAATTTCCACTTTTGCAGAGCATGGGTGCCTGAAGTCATGTGACTTCACAGCCCCAGAATGTTTCACTCTCAGTGCGAAAAGCATTTGCAAGCTGACAGGATGCTGAAAGCAATGTGATATTGTTTCCATCGTCCCGTTGGCTTGCAAATGCTTTTCTGCTGAGAATGAAAGGTTTTGGGTGCTGTGATCTGGGGCAACTTCAGGCACCCACCCGCTTTTGGACAGAATTGGTGCCTGAAATCATGCAAGATCACCCCCAAAAAACATTTCATTCTTAGCACAAAAAGCATTTTGAAGCCGAATGGTAGGGTGGAAAAGAAATCATCCTGCTCTCTTCTCCCTCAAAGGCAAAGTTAACCGCAGCAGAGAGGAGACAGATTTTTGCAAGATAGCATAGTTGATGGATATAAGTTTTATGAGGTCTGTTTTAATTAGTTGTTTTGTTTTAATTATATTGAGGTTTTGATTCTTGCTTGCTGCCTAAAAGTTCTTTCTGGCAGATGAATGGCTATATGTGCTTGTTTGTTAAATAAATAAATAAATAAAAATAAAGATACATTCTTCAACTCTGGAGGTTTTTAAGAAGAGGCTGAGCAGCCACTTCTCAAATGTGGGTTAATTGGTTTTCCTGCACACTGTATAAAGTTGGATTATATGATACTTGTGGATCCTTTCACAATTATATGATTATGATTTCAGAGAAATAGACATTTTTTAAAAAATGTGCTTCACATTGTATATATAAATATAATAACACATATAATTTTATATATTCAAAAAGAAAAAAATAGTTGCACTGAATTATTTCCAAACCTCTGTATTTAAATACTATAGAAAAAGTAATCATAAACTTGTCTCTAGAAATTATTTTAACTCACCACTGGGGAATTTCTGAATCCTTTGATTGCTTGAAAGATGCCTCCACCGATGGCTCCCATTGTGAAAGCACCACCACAATCATCCACTATTCTCCAGGGACTAAATATATATATATATATATATATACACACATATAAATCTTGTAACTTGATCACAGCAAACAATTCCTCAGATACTCCAGCTTCAATGTATTATGTCCACTAGCTTGCTAACACACATCCCAAAGTCAAAACAAAAAACAACAGACAGTATATGTTTCAAGGAATTTTTCATTTTGGACCCTCTGCTATAGTCTTGAGGCGAGATAACATTATATGTTACATAAAAGATCGTGCCAGAAGGAAATCAACACAGAAATCCTCTGAAAAGCCTAGGATTGCTGATTAAAAAATAATAATAAAAAAAGAAAACATTATTGTGCTTTATCAAATAACATCTATGATAGAAAAAGACATGCGTGATTGAACTTTTATACCACACAAATATTTGGGAAAACTCTGGAAAACAATGACGGATACGGGAGCCTGGCGTGTTATGGTCCATGGAGTCTCGAAGAACAGGACAGTACTTTGCGAGTGCACAGCCACCAGCACACAGATAAACATGATGAGGAACACTGGGGTATCTGCCCTGTACCACTGCTGAGGTGAAGAGCATTGCAACATGCTCTAATAAAGGCCCATTTATACTTTTGGTTTACCACGTGTAGTACCATGTGTATGGTACCCATGTGTACCAGAGGAGACTTCATGGGGATTGATCAATAGCACTGCACTGATCAGGGTGGTTAGCTGCTGGGAATTGTCCAGTAGTTCTGCAGCACCTGAAGACCGCAGGCTCTCTTTGCCTCCCGTTCGAGGACGGAGTCGAAATTGGACGGATGTTTCCAGACGACCTGTTTGCCAAACCGGCAAAGAGTCGCCCAGGGCACATCCAGTCGAAAGCCTCGCGCAGCCATTTCATTCCAGGTGCCTTCCTTCTCTCAGCTAGAAGTCGCTTCTCGGTCAAAGGCCGCCGGGCTCCGGCCACCCTTTGCCGCTTTCAAAGGATCCCTTGCCGATCCACTTTCAAAAGAACCGCGCCGGCTCCAAGATGTCCCGCCCCGACTATACCCCGAGTCCTTGCCCTCTATAAGGAACGAACAGCTGATTCACCCAATCCACATCCCCAAGGTGACCGGAGAAAGGACAACGGCGCGGGGCCCAAGGCGCCCTCATGAAGGACGGAGCTGGCTGCCGCTCGGGAGAAGAAGAGGGGAAAAAAAGCGGGCAGGGAGAGGCCGGGGCAACGGCCCTCGGCCATTGCTTACCAAGGCTCTCGCGCGTATTCCTCCATCTTCGTCCCGGTTTCCACACAGCGGCGTGACGCGCAGTCAGACGTTTATCGGCTTGTGAATCAAGCGGCTTTCGGGCCCCGGCGACGCCAGGCGCAGCCATTGGCTGCTAGTCCTTGAAGGGGCCGGCTCAAACGAACGAGGCCCGGTTGCGGAGCTGAGCGGCGCGCACACGTGTTGTCCTCCGATGGCACCGGGGACGCCAGGCCGAAGGGAAATTCGGGCGGAAAATTAGTTTGATTCCGGTGTGGGATCTCTATGCTATAAATGAGCGGACGGGGAGGGGGGGGGGGGGAGGGATTCCCCCAAAAAAGTGGAGGGTTTTTTTTTTTAGCATCAAAGCAAAAGAGTAACTCACTGTGAAGTGATCTGCGTTGATCGATTCGGTATACTCGATTCGACGGGTATTTTAAATGTTGACGATGGACATGCTGAGAATAAAACGAAATGACAAAAAAAGTCAAGGTTTTATCCGGAGTTTAAATGACGTCTCCCTTCCATTTCCTGACTCTTTGGCTCACGTGTGAAGGGGGGAAGCCTCTTTACTGCACGTTCCTCTGAATGGCCTAGGATTGCTGCTAAGAAGAAAAAGAAAAGAAAATAAGATTATCGAGCTTTGTCAAAATCCAAGGTATAAAAGGACATGTGTGATTGATTAACTTCTGTACTATATGGATAATTGTGCAAACTCTGGGAGACTGGAAAATAGGGGAGCCTGGCATACTATGGTGCTTTGAGTTGCGAAGAGACGGACACTACTTAGAGACGGACACTACTTAGCAACTACATAATCTCCACCACACAGATAAAGATGTTGCGCTAAACTAAGGAACACTATGGTATATCTGCACTGTAATGTAACAGTGTAATGTATGTAGTGAAGACCTTAAGATGGAAAAATTATAAAGCTGCAAATTCTTCCTGCCTCTTTCTGTCCCTTTTCCCCATATCTGCTGTCCCTGATCCCTGTCTGTTTACACATGTGAATTGGACCAGCCTAAGACTACTAAACCCAAATATGGCCATGTTTCCATTGCCAAGATAGCCTTTTAATCCAATCACAAGGAGAATAATGAAAAGCCCTCAATGAAAGTTCATTTAGGAAGCAAGAGGCGAGAAATGTACAGTACAGTGATGACATTTGAAGAGCAGTCTCTGTGTTGGAGAGAGATCCTTGAAGGTATCTGAAGATTGGATCTTTTATGGCTGAATAGGATTGCCCTATACATGCCAAAACTAGGACTGAACAACAGAGAGCCAGGGAAAGAGCTTTCCTCCTGAGCATGGACATGTGTGTAAATTTTTCTACCTCTGTCACAAAGGCTTTATTTTGGAGATTGATGATGCATATCAAATGAATTCAGATGAAACATTGTAAAAGGAGAGCCAAGTTAGTGTATGGTGGCAAAAAAGAATAGCATTTCTTCTGGTAATACCTCTTCTTAATAACAATTTCATTAAGATTTAAATGTGGGTGACGTAGGGAGGAAGGGAAGGGAAAATACTGTAGTCCTAAACTTACAACCACAATTGAGCCCAAAATAGATAAGCAAGCCATTTGTTAAGTGAATTTGCCCCATTTTATGACCTTTCTTGCCACAGTTGTTAAATTAATCACTTCAGTTAAGTTAGTAACATGATTATTAAATGAACCTGGCTTCCCCACTGGCTTTGCTTATCAGATCACCAAAGGGAATCACATGACTTCAGGATACTATCTGCAACCGTTATAAATATGGATTCCTAAGTGTGAAAACTGGTCATAACTCATTTTTTTCAATGCTGTTGTAACTTTGGTCACTAAATTAACTGTTGTAAATCAAGGACCACCTGTAGTTGGTTATACAGGTTATATGTGAGACAGATTGCATCTACCTCATCAATTAAGAATTTCCCCCTCTTCATTCCAATTTAAATCCTACATCAATCAAGCCACTTCATGCATCTGATATAATGAGCTATAGCTCAAGAAGACCTATGCCTTTTCATAAAATAGTTGGAAATCCGGACTGATCTTTTTGTCAGGAAAAGATACAAACTGTATCACTACATTTCCTTGTAATCTTGTTGAACAATTACTAAATACTGAAACTAAAAGCAAAGTAACAATGCCACACTTCAAACACCTATCTAGTTCAACAAAAGTAAAGGATTAAAGGCTAGTGAGGCTTTTATTTACAGTAACACAAAGTTGAAGTATTATATAATATTTTACATCTCATGTAATAATAGTGACTGTCAGCAGATGGAGTCAATGTTCATAAAAATTATGTTTAGAAAAGGTCTGAAGAGGATGGGAGAAAAACCTAGGTAAAAAAAGGAATGTATTTTGACTTTACTTTGGCAATTATTAGATTGCACTAAAATTTACAGGGTTTGGTAATGTGCACTTTGAAAACATTTTTAAATTGTGTAAGCATGCATTAATACAATTATAATTAGTTATGTTCAATCATGTTTCTTAATGGCATAATCCAGTTTTGATTATATAAGCATTTTTGGAATTACATTTTTGTACTTTGACATCAGTCTATTATTTCTTTCAAATATCATTAATACTGTAATAAATTATGATGCAAACCAACCATCCCCAAAGTGATACTCTCCAATATGCTATTGGCTAGCTCATTTTGAAGTTGAACAGATCTGAAAACAGTAACCTGGTTAAAATGTAATGCAAATATCAAACAATGAAGCAAGTGTTAGCTTTCAGCATCATTTCCAACATAAATGATAGCTGTTATAAAGCAGGCAAAAGAAGATGGAGAAGGTGAGTTGCAGAACAAGAGGTACAAACCCTCCATATTCTTTGCATAATAAAATGTATGAAATATTTGAGCCAGAATTCCCGAACCTGGAATGCTCATGAGTGGAGTATTTGTTCAATACCTTGGTGGAATACCATTTTGTGAAAATAAATTTAAATAAATTTAAAACCTGGCTATTTTCAATAATGCTATTGTGGCATTTAGTGACTTTTTGAAATAAAAGCCAAGGAATAAAAACTTTCCACCAGTAGTTCCAGAACGACCATCCCTACTGTCCCTGTATTTTGCTACCAATGTAACTTCTTCAAAGGACATTTCAGACAGGGACTGAAAGGTCTAAACTGTTTTTACTGAAAATCCCCCAGATTAGAATGGAAGATACCAGACTGGGTGGTATTCAGCAGGTTCTGATCAGTTCTGGAGAACCAGTAGTGGAAATTTTGAGTAGTTTGGAGAACCGGCAAATACCAGCTCTGACTGGAGGTTTTATAGTATCCTTCCCCTGCCATGCCCACCAAGCCGCACACACAGAACCGGTGATCAAAATATTTGAATCCCATTACTGGAAGATACCTCTTATTATACTCGGCTCTCCGCTTACTAGCAGTTGTAGATAGGCAATCCAACTCTAAGCAAATGTATTTGAAAGAAAATCTGATGGGCTTTCTATCTAGCTTTAAACTGCATATTGATGAAGGTTCTGGACTTGTTTAATGACCTATTCATCAGAAGTGTACCGTGTACTACAACAATAATTTTCTATTCATTTTGTGTAAGATTCAAAAAAATATCAAATTGAAAACTTCAATGGACAAATAGAAACTGAATCATTAAATTAAGAAAGCTTCAGGCATATTCTGATTTTACATATTGTTATTGAGAGAAGTGAAATAAGACACTGCATGCCAACAAGGAGATGCATTTGTTTGTAGATGTGTGAGCAGTTGATACACACACTTAAAAAGATTTTGTTTTCATTTCTGCATCCACCCAACGAGCCAGCACTTAGAGAATTTTGTTTTGCTTTTCTTTTTAGAAAATGTGCAAGTTTCTCTTTCATTGCCTTTAAAAACCTAAAAGTTCAAGACTAAATTTGGTCATGCAGCACTTCAAGATTCTCTGGAATGTCCTCAAGTTTCAAACTCCTCTGATAGATATCAGCTCCACCTCCTGTTTCATATGATTGGCTTTCCTCTGCTTGGCTGAACTGTTGTCACTTTTCATTGGTCAGTTTCTCTATATCTACATTGTCATTATAATCCAAGCTTGTTTCTTACATACAACATTTTAACACTTCTACAGTAACAGAAAAAAGAACTTGGTTTTGCAGAAATCCCAACTGTTTTTTTTAAGCTTGCTTTTTAATATATACACAAATACATATATACATATATAGAGTATACTCTTGCAAACTGCCAAGATGTCTAAAGTAGCAAAATACCGACGGCAAGTCAGTGAAGATCCAGATATTGACAACTTATTATCCACTTTGTCTGCAGAAGAGATGGAGGAGCTAGAAAAAGAACTGGATTCATCTGATACAGATGGGAGCATTCCAGTAGGCCACGAGCAGAGAGATAAAACTGACAAGCAATTGAGTGGCAAGTGCAATCGAGAGGAAACACTCAGCTACTGTGAAAAGGAGACCAAGAAATTTATCCCAAAGGAACAGTCAACGGATGTAAGTTGCTTTTTGGGAAAGGTGCATTAGTATAAGGGGAGTGGAGTAATGCTAGCTGTAAACTATGGCTAGAATTATACAGTTTGCTAAGTTAAAACATCAGATTTTAGGGAGTTTTGCAATGTGTAAACCTAGCCGGAAAGTCAAAAGGAAAATATTACTTTTCCATAATAAGATGCAACTCACATCCTGTTTTTCATAAACTTGATCAGTGTAATCAAGTTTATTAAGCTATCTTAAGGTATATATTTATTGCTTTTCATTGACACAAATATTTTCCTAAAGTTTTGCTGAATAAAACAGTGAATGGGTTTACGCTTCTGACTAAATCATGTTTGTTTATCATGTTTATTGAATCAATCACAATTATTAAGTTCATTTACTGTGTAAAGTCAAAATGATACATTTTTAACATGAGTAAATGCTATCACAGAGCAGTTTTTTAGTTTCTTGAACTTGGAGATAATTGTCTCACTTAGGGAAGTGAAAGTTGTTCCCTATTAGGTTGGGTTGAAGCCCCAAAACTGTTTCTGGTTCTAGCTTTACAATATTGGGAGTCCAGTCTTAATGCTCTGTGGCTGTGTTTTGATAATATCTGAGAGTTTAGTTACTGCAAGAGATAAGATGGAGAAGGTCACCCCACATTTTCTGGATTTGTGAAAGTCATAATTTACTTAATGATAAATTAATTGAACAAGCTTAAGTAGACTTGTGCCACAATGGTAAGCCTTAAAGTATGGTTTGGAAACCACAAAACTACCACTAGCTTCATATGACTTGGTCAGAATCAAACAAATCACACTATGGATTGGTGGCATGAGTTAACCCAATGATTGGGATTTGTAAAAACATGGTTTACAGTTTAGCATATTGGGCATGATAAATTTCCAAATGTCTTTTCTGACATTTAATAAATTATTAATAAACAAATCCATTTTACTCTTTTTGCCTTTTATAGCAGCTAACAGCAAAACACTATAAGGGATGTGTTTACATCGAATGCAAAGCCAAATTGTGTTTTGTTTGAAGTTTAGCATTTCATGTGAATTCCACTGTTTAAAAATTATGGGATAGAGTGATTATATCATTTCCAATCCTTTTAAAGTCTTGAAAAAAAAGTGAGATAAGTACCCATGTGATTGTACAATATGTTTATTTATTACAGAATTATGGTGAACTAAATAACTTGCATTTGCAGACCAACTGAACATAAGCTGTTACATAGTCTGGGTTCATATCAATAGACAAATGCATTTTAGAGTAGTGGTTTGTTCAAGTCCAGTCTATATATCATGCCACCTGACAAGAGATTATGAGAGGTAAGCTCTATGCTGTGTTTATAAATGTGACAAACCATATTTTGTTTACCTATGATAACTACATAAATCACAGTTGACTAAATTCTTTCAAAACATTTACCATACTGTAGCTCATCAACCATACATTTTTGACATAGCTTTTTACGCGAACCCAGGGTTTATATTATGTTCCTTGCGAGGTGAGGCTAGATCAATGGACTTTGTCTTGCCAGCAGCAACCACATTTGCTTGCCCAGCACTAAGTAGAAATGTAGATGGGGAGGAACTGAATCTATCCAGTACTAAAGAGATCCCTTGAGGAAAAAAAAGAATCTTAACTTGCAACAAGCAAAGCTGGTTCTGTCCATAAGCATTATGAAGCAGAGGCTTCATGTGGTGGATTAGGAACACAAGCCCAAATGGAACAAGCTAAAAAAAATATATCTAAGGGCAGCTTTTTTTTTTTGTTTGCTTGAGGCACAGAATAAAGATAGTCCTTGATATACAATAGTTCATTTAGTGACCATTCAAAGTTACAACGGCACTGAAAAAATGACTTATGACCATTTTTCACACTTATGACAATTGCAGTATCCCGATGGTCATGTGTTTACATTCGGATACTTGGAAACTGGTTCATATTTATGTCAGCTGCAGTGTCCCAAGTTCATGTGATTAGTTTTTGTGACCTTCTGGCAAGCAAAGACAATGGGGAAGCCAGATTCACTTAACAACCATGTTTCTAATTTAACAATGACACTGATTCACTTAGCAAATGTGTCAAGAAAAGTTGTAAATTGGGGTAAAACTCACTTAACAAATTTCTGACATAGCAACATAAATTCTGGACTCAATTGTGGTCCTAAGTTGAGGACTACTTGTATGTTGTCAATATATATATTCTGAGCTACAAACTTGTCAACCACGTGTTAATCTAACATAGTTTGAATTCATCCCATGTGTTAATGATTCAGTATTCTTTATGATACCTATCAAACTGACCATATCCTTAACAAGTTAGCCCCAACAGGAAAGGCTCATCAAATTAGACACATTTTAAATGTTGTACAATCTGCTCTGGTGTGACTAGTACTGTATGAAATCAGATTAGCTGAATAAATCATGGTTGAGTTTACCAAGAGGTATCAATAGATGCATACACCAAATGATGAAAAAGAAGTGGCTTATATATTTTATCTCAGATGTAGATGTCTAAGACCTGAAAAGCCAGCTTGTCTTGCAAGTGGGTAAGTGGATGCAGTTGTCACCAAGTAAAATTTGGCACAGCAATAGGAAGAATAACTTCTTTGCAGTTGGTATGCCCCCCCCCCCCCCCAAGTGTGGTACAAGAAATAACACTTGGTTGACTTCTTCCAATCTTAAAATCTCAGCATTTATCAGAAATACATTATGCAAAAATGATTTCCTTTATTTTTTTTAAATCTGCTGGAATGTTAATGTATTTTAGAAAGCTCATCTCCTTATAGCTCTATTTTACTTTGACTTATTGCCATTTATGGATAATATGCTAAGTTACCATACTTGATGAAAGAGATCATTCCTTCTTCCAGTTTCACTACCCATCTTCCCATTCCCACAGCTATTTAACCAAAGGCAAAGGCTTACTGATGATTTGGTATATTATGCAAATGTAAAGTGACAACTTTAATTAGCAGGAACTGGGAAGATAATTTCAAATTCAGTTCTTGCTAACAACCTGTCCCAACTCAAGTGTTTATAGAGTGGATTGGGATTTGAAAAATATGCATGGCAGTTTATTTCATTTTGCTGGTTGATTGGAAAGAAGGCTAGGACAATAATAACAGAATTAAGGTATTTCAATAGAATGATCTTTCTTGAAGATCATTGTTTCTGTCTCATTGTTGAGATCAGCCGGAAGCATCTTGAACTTGAAAGTTGGTGAAAACAGCAGGAGGCAAAGTAGACCGTACATTTGCCTTTCACAACTTGTTCTTCGCTAAGCTGAACTGAAGCTATGCATGTTATGTGTTATGTATGCCATATATTATAGCTAGCCAGTGGCTTGATTTTTGCCATTTTGGGAAGCAGTGATAATAACATGTTTTTTAAGCTTTTAGTACTTAGAGGTTAGTGAATCGTCTTTGCTTTGGTGAGTCACACTCTTTGATTCTTGCATAGGAAAGATCTCCAGAAAACTTCAGGCTTGCACAGATTTATGGCATGTTTCTCTTTATTTCAATTTTATCTAGCCTGGTGACTTGGCATTAAGGATTTGGTGCCCTCAAAACATTTAGGGATCACCAACTAGGAATAGATTGCTTTATTTGCTGGTGAACAGTTGTTCTCTGGAGGAGGACTTTTTAAATACTGTGCAAGAACACAAGTAGTTCAATCTGAATTTCAACATAGTGGTCAAGAATTAGCTTCTACTTAATGATTGAAGCAATGTAGAACCCTCTGACAAATTGAGAAAATGGACATCTCTGAACATCTTTTGATTAACAAATCCAAATAAATTACCTCATGTCATGTATTTTGTTTTTAACATTATACAATGGGTCGGAGTGCAACAAAATATATTGCTTTCTCAAGCTAAGATACAGATCTCTGTTATTAACATTTGCACATGTTAAAACACTGTTCAGTGTCAGGCCTCTTTGCTATCTTACTTACTCTGAAGTTCTGTTCTGTGATGCTGAACTGTGGGAAACAAACTCTCCAGGGTAGTAAATCTGGTCTTTTAGATCACCTTACAGTAAAATGATATTGCTGAGCTGACTCTCTTCTCTTTCTGTCTCTAGAGAGAAAGAGAAAAAAAATATCCGGTTCATTCGTTTTCTCTTCCTCAGGCTTGTTAGTTGCTGATGGATTAACACATCTGAAAACAGCAGTGGGGAAGGCTACAAGGGCCAAGTTTGTTATAACACCACATAGCGCTGCACCATATGGGAAGAACAAATCACTTGATCCCAGAAGTTGTCTATATTCTTCCATACGGAAAGACTGGTGCCTTTTCATTCTTATGTTTCATTATTTCGTTCCAGAATGTATAATGCAACTGAAACTGTTAAGAGAATTGACATTCTGTATAAGTAACTTTATTTGTTTGTTACCTTGTCTTCAGGAATTCAACAGAGCATATGCACTGTACTCTGCCCTCATATTTTTCCCTATGACAACCACCCTATAAAATAGATTGGGCTGAGAAAAAGTGACTACCCACACTGAGCTTCTGTGCTAAGTGTGGACTAGAATCTAAATCTTTCCATACCAATTCAACCCTTAACTGGCTGCCATTTTTATAACAATTTTCTCAAGTCTGAGTGCTTTTCTATAAGATGCTACCAATTTGCTTACATAGCTATGCAATCATATGATATTTGTGCAGATATTGTGCTTAAATTTAGCTATTTATTGCTGTAGTTACAAGACCTTGTGCAAATAGAGAATTTCTAAGCTGCAATTGTCTCGGCTGTGCAATGCTGGCTTTAATTAGATAGTTCAAATGGATTTTTGGAGGGAATATCTGACATACTTCATCTTCCAGCTCTTGCCAGCTTGTCAGAAACAGGAAACTAGATGCAAAACTTGTAGCTTAGTAACCTTTATTATACTTGGTTTTTGGGAGGTGGAATGGATTTAATTTTCAGCATAAAATTGAGTGTATTCTCTTATTCTCAGGGGTGGGTTTCTACAGATTCGTACCTATTCTCTAGAACTGGTTGTTAACATTCTAAGCAGTTCGAAGAACCAGTTGTTAGAAGAAATTACTGGCCTAGTCCTGTAAGGAAGGCAGGAAGGAAACATTCTGGTGTTGCTTACATAAACTGACTCTCCATTAACCTTTATTACATTCTTGGCAGGACTAGAATTCCTGTCTCAGCAACTTCTCTGGAGTTTTTTTTCCCCTCCTTTGCTGGTACTTTACTTGTGTGGAGTGACCATTTAAAGTTACATTGGCACTGAAAAAAGTGACTTATGACCATTTTTCATATTTACTACTGGGGCAGCATTCCCACAGTCATGAGAGGCCAGGCAAGGAGATGCGTGCCTCAATGTGAATGATGTTGAGTTGGCCACACCCAGCCAGTCACATCACCACAAAGCCATGCCCACCAACTAAGCCATGCCCACAGAACCGGTTGTTAAAAAAATTGAATCCCACCCCTGCTTATTCTCTTATTGATCTACAGATTGGCACAGATTGGTTAAGACATCTGAGCTAACTTATTCACCAGAAAATTCAGTTATAGATTCTGTATGGACATAATGGTAACAGAGGTGCTCATAGCATCCTGATCACTTTAACATTTCATACAACTTGGTCAATTTCTGCTCCATTTCAAACAAGAAGTTAGTAAGGTTGGTGAGAAAAGGCTAGTCTTCTGAAGGTGCTCTAAAATCAGTCCTGGGTGGTATGAACCTGATCAAGACTGAAACTTTAATGACATTATTTTTGGATTCTCCCCAGTTTTGTGCTATTGCTCACACAAATACACATCAGTTATAAAGAGTCAGAAATAGCCTCTGAGATAGCTTTATTAGCACTTGATTATTTGAGCTTCTATCATGGTCATCTAGAGTCTTGACCATGTCTAGTTATTTTAATGCCTCAAGGGAATGCAGTCTTATGAGTCAATTCAGAGCTATGTGGATTATTCTGCATAGAATAATTAATGTATAAAAACAGTACTATAAATATGTAAGATAAATGTTGATACTGTACAAAGTTAACAACAGTAAGGAAAGCAGACGTTTAAGGATGAGATTCAATATGCACAGCCACTTGTTTTTAATTCATGTTAATTTCTCTTTATGCCAAATAATTTGATTCCTCTACTTACAGTCAATACTGTGCCTATCCTACAAAATCTAGGCTTTAAAAGTGGGATCAGATAAATTAGTAGTTGTATGGTAGATCTATCAACAATCAGGAGTCATAAATAATTCTAATTGGCATTGCCAGGTTTAGAGACATTATCTCTCTGAATAGCAGTTGCTGGAAATAGGGAATTGAGTGCGTGACTATTAAGCCTCTACTGCACAACCAACAGAAGCTATGAAAAAGATAACACTATACCACACATCAAAAACATCTCAGAAAACAACAGGCTACTATACACAGCATTACCACAGCACACAAACCAACTAAACCTCTAAATTAAACCAAAGACCCAGTACAGTAGTCCTTGTGTTACAACAGTTCATTTAGTGACTGTTTGAAGTTTCAACAGCACTGCAAAAAGTTATTTATGACCGTTTTTCACAGTTACAATCTTTGCAGTGTCTCTATGGTCATGTGATCAAAATTCAAATTCTTGGCAAGTGGTGCATATTAACGACTGTTGCTGTATCCCAAGGTCATGTGATCACCTTTTGTGACTTTCTAACAAGCAAGCCAGATTCACTTAACAAGCGGATTACTAACATACCAATTGCAGTGATTCACTTAACAACTGAGGCAAGAAAAGTCATAAAATGGGGCAAAATTCATTTAACAAATGTCACACAACAACATAAATTCTGGGCTCAGTTGTGATTATAAATCAATTACCTGTAGTAAAGATTGAGTTGAAAGGCAACATCTAGACCATAATGAGCTCTACAGATGAAAAAGAGAGTGAATCCTTGGATCTCCTAGCCAAGATACACTTTCCAAGCAATATACCTACTGGCTCTCTAATATGTTTCAACACATTTTGATTTAATACTGACAGCTTTTTCAGTATAAGCAACTAGATGTCAAGGCAGAAGATGAAGCAGATTCTATAAATTGTAGTAGGCATATATTTTACTCCCTTATTTCAGTGAACTTTTTACTGTTCAAAGAAAAAGAAGTGGATTCTACCCTGAATTGCAAAACTAAATTGTATTTAGGGGTATTCTAACTAGATAACATCACTTTTTCTCTGAATGTTAAGACAACCATAGGTGACCAGTAAGTTGTTTATAAACAACCCAAAATAGTAATGAGTGTCCCTATGATACTTTCACACTCAAGGAGCCAAAAAAAATCAGCTCAGAAGGCATTAGTTACCTTTATTTTCTGATCCTACCAAAAGATCAAAGCCCTCAAGCCCCTCATAACCAAAAGGTCAGAGCCCTCTCCCCAGTTTCAGGTGAGTGTTATTCTATAATTGTGGGGAATTGCCGGCCTATAACAAAAAAGCTATAACTGCAAATAAACCTCATACCAAACTATATGTTTCTGACATTTGCATATAACAAAACCCCAGGGGGTATTTCTTGGGGAAGAGGTAGACATCTGTGGCAACTGAAAGAACAAAAGTTTCATACTTTCCCATCCAACTGCTTTCCCCTTTCCCCGTACCCTAGATTCCAAACACATATCATCGCTCAGTTGATACTCAGCAGGACTTCATTACTAAAGCCTTAACCTATTATGTAAATGAAGAACATGGTTTAAATGCACAGTATGGTAATCCATACTTAATCAAGCCATGGTCTACTATTAATGCAATTGTCTGGGTTTGCACAAATATACTGAACCAGCCAACTGCATTTTGGTCTAATGCATTGGTTGATAATGTCAGCAATAAAGCTATTTTACCATACTTCTACAAATACATGTCTATGCTGCAATTCAGGCAGTAGAATGGAATGCTGCATTCTTATTCTGCCCTGAACTTGAATTCCTATTCGTTGAGATGTCATTCAGAACACCATATGGCCAAAGAGAAGGCAGGGTATGAACTCCATACGAGGAGGCAAATATTATTTCTCTATTGCTTTTTTTTTTTTATTCTTTCCCAGGTGAGCTCTCATAAGTATTTCTAAGATTGTTGTCCAAATTTGTCCATAGTAATTCTATGCTTCGGGGTAGTCAATAGTACACTGAGATATGGACATCACTCTCTGTCTTGCATGTGATTAGTTAATGGACTAGCTTAAAATAATGTTTGCGGAAAGAAAAACCAAGACTTGAACAAAGTAGAAATGTATTGTATGGCTATTCTTTATCTCCCAGCTTATCAAACGTAGTAAATCCAGTCATCATTTTTAAAGAACATCTCCTTAATGTCAACTCTGTCTTATCCCAGTCTGCTATGGATACAACATAGAATTTTTAGTTCATAGTTTTTAGTATGAAAATTGTATTCTTCAGATACAACACTTGTTGTATGGCTAAGAATTCCATGGTCTCAAATCTAGGGATTATATAATCAGGGGCAGGGATCTATCCATCTCTTATTGGGCACCTAAGGTCTACTGAGATCATAGCCTCTCTCTCCAGGTCACTGGAGGTCACTCTCCAGGCCATTGTGACTTTATTTGTCTTTATTTTTTTCTGAAAGGTCTTGGAAGCAAAGCCAGTTTACTATTAGCTCTATTGCTTTATATGCATTTTCTCTTGAATGACTACAACTCTGACTTCACTCTGCTCTTCAGAGTTCCGTTTTCCTTGACATAACATGGTTCTCTAGGTTAACTGTTGGGGTGTGAGGATAATTGAAGGTCTGCTTCACATTGCTTTTGAAGGGCTGAAGGCTGGAATCAGTAACAACATGGAAGTGCCTTTAAATTGCACAGCTCTTGGATTTAAGTCTTTGTGACAAAGGCAAACCATATCAATATTTCAGAAGTGCACATATGTAGATTTAGAAGGGAAGTGGGGAAAAGTTTGCAAAGTTGGCTCGAAAGAGTTCTGAAAAATCTGTCCCCCACTGTACTGCAGTTAAGGACTCATGACTGAAATCCAGGGTCCTTTAACTTGGGGGTAGGGGGCTGGGAGATACAACAATGCAGTCCAGGAATAGTAAGTAATAGATATTCTGCCAGATGGATCCCCTCTCCTAACCGCTGGCTACAGCTCAGAAGAGTTGATATTGCTCACTGCTACTTGCTAGCTGTTGAAGTAGAGGTGGAAATTGAGGGAGTAGTCCTCTCTAAAAAAAATACTTGATAAGAAGCCAAGGAATGATAAGTATCAATTGGGAAAGAACAAAATGAGGAAAATTAAGGATGAAATGGTGCATTTTGGAGGAGAGCATAGCTGGATAGGTACGTTCCCATGCAAGAGCATTCCTTTTTCAAAGATGTGAACATACCTGGACAATTCATTGCAGGTCTCACTTGACCATATTTATTTTTCCTTATGATAAAACAGAGAGCCAGAATTGCTTTAAAGTTGGATCTAGAACATTAACTTTAAAAATCTCAATGTTAAAGCAATGAACTCAATGTTAACTTGCTGTTGCCAACATTACACTGTGTCTGATCAAAAAGTCCAAAGACATGAGTCAACTGCAGCCTGGGAATTGCCTTGTTCTGATAGAAAGGGCCATAAAAGGAAGCTTCTCAAAGAAAATGTAGAACTAAGAAGTCTGAACTTCTAGCAACAACATATAGATCTGAAATCTGCTACTAGTAAAAAAGTTAAAGTCCTTCAAGTCAGGTTAGACTTGATTATTCTTCACAGTGATGGGAAAGTGGCTTGCCATTCTTTTTTGTTGTTGTTGCAAGATTTTTTTTTTCCTGTCTATTCTACATCTCAGGCATTTCCTGGAAAAATCCCATCCAAATATTTAACGAAGACCATCCTTATTTACCTTCTGAGTGCTACGAAACCAGGAATTGTCACCTGCTGAGACATTTATTAATTAGGTCACATTCTAAAATTGTCTGGTGAGGCATTTCTATATTCAATAACTGCTAAAGTAAACATAGCCCTCAATCTGGAGTCTTAGCCTACATTTGCAGGGGCAGAGTCTCTGTTCCCATTTTCATCTGAACAGTCATGTTATCCTGCTATGTGGTTTGCTCACAAAGATATATCACTGTGCTTTCACATCTACTTTAGTTTCATAACACAGCCAGTCATATTATGAATTCAGTTACACATTGCTTTAAAGTTGGTTGGTTGGTTTGGGCTTTGTATGTTATATAAAACCAATCAATATTGTGTTATTCAACAATAATGATTAAAAAAAGGTGGCTTGGTTCATTTTGAACCCAGCCATTACTAAATTTCTCAGCCATGGCTTATTATTTAGTGTGATGAAAAACCTAGCCAGTTGAGGCAAAATCATCACGGCACAGTTAAAAATAAACTTGCCTTAGTTCAATGGTGAACCCCAATGCTTTCTCACCAAGTTCAAAGAAACTTCCCAAGCTCTGTCTTGCTATTTGACTGACTCCCTAATCTTTCTTTCCCTGTAACTGTTATAATTATTGGGGCATTCTGTTAGTCCGATCTTAAAGGAATGTATATTCATTCTGTCTTCTATAAAAGCTGATGTAATATAAAGTTGTCACTTTTCCTTATAATCTTGTTAATTATCTAATTGGACCATTTGGCTGACAGAACATAATATAAATTGACACACCTCCGCAAAAGATGACAAAAGTCTAGCTTTATCCCCAGATGCATACTCTATTGAACATTCTATTTATCATGCCCTTGTAAATCTGGACTTTCCATGATAAGAAGTGCCAAACTTTGAATTGGAAGGCTCTAAATTGTGTGGAGCAAGTGAAGGTGCATCCTTCCTGTCTGCAATTCCATAAAGTAACTGCTGCTGGATCCTAGGAAACTGCAGTATATTCCTGCTTTAATTGATTGTAGATGCCTTTACATCCCGGATAGCATTTCTGGGTTTCAAATCCAAAATAATATATACAGCCCTATTCTATCACAGACCATGTACAAGTGGAACCAAAGTTGCAAGTTTTGCTGAACATCTTCTTTTTGTATGTAAATACAAATAATTCTGCACTGTATTGAAATATTCAGCTTTGCATACTAAGATGCTGGGCTTGTCGATCAGAAAGGTGGGCAGTTCGCTTGTTCAAATCCCTAGCACCGCATAACAGAGTGAGCTCCCGTTACTTGTCCCAGCTTCTGCCAACCTAGCAGTTCGAAAACATGTAAAAATGCAAGTAGAAAAATAGGGACCACTTTGGGAAGGTAACAGCGTTTTGTGCACCTTCAGTGTTTAGTCATGCTGGCATTTAGTCATGGAGACGTCTTCGGACAGTGCTGGCTCTTCGGATTTGTAATGGAGATGAGCACCACCCCTAGAGCCAGAAACGGCTAGCTCTTATGTGTGAGGTGAACTTTTACCTTTACCTTACAGTGTATCATAATAGGTATTTATTGAAGATAAGACACAAGATAAGACACAAGAAAGCTGCTAGATGTTACACACATGGTATCCCAAAAGTGATTGGGGAGCATGCCTTTTCTACATGGTATTGAATCCAGGATTCTACATATTGTATTTTCTTATCACAGCATCTGAATGGTTTACAGGGTATAATTGAGTGTCACTCAACGTGTTAGGAAATGTTGACACCTTTCAGTTGAAAGAAGTAGACAGCAGTATGTAGAAAGCTGACACTACATGTATAACCTTTTTGCATTTATTACTAGCTGATCTACTATGAGAGCATATAGCAACAGCAATAGCTTTTAAATTTATATACTGCCCCATAGCACTTTACAGTGTTTACTGGGCGCTTACAATATAAACATTATTTGCATATTGCCCCCAACAACGTGTGTCCTTGTTTTACCAGCCTCGGAAGGATGGAAGGCTGAGTCAACCTGAAGCCCTGTCAGGATCAAATGTCAGACTGTCGGTAGAGTTTGCCTGCAGTACACCACTGCACCATCAGTGCTCTATTTTTTCACAGCCCTTTTGTAAATTACTTCTCATGAAGTCCAATAAATTCTAAATATTATTTTTTGTTGCACAAGGAGTCAATAAATTATAAATATTTTTGTTGTTGTGTAAGTTGTAATTTGAGGTCCACTGACACTCTTGCGAGAGTAGTTAATATGGTCTCCCATTGTCTGTACTTAGATCAGGGGTCTTCAAACTTGACAGCTGTAAGACTTGTGGGTTTCAACTCCCAGAATTCCTCCTCCAGTAATGTTAGCTCAGGAATTCTGGGAGTTGAAGTCCACAAGTCTTAAACTTGCCAAGTTTGAAGAACTTTGACTTAGATCCTAATACTGACCATCCAAGCCAAGGTGATAGAACCACATCAAAACTTTCTAAACAAAGAATTTATTTTCTGAAAATATTTTCCAGATATATGAATGGGAATTCTTCTCCAAATGTGAATTAATCTAGGAATAATATTCATTTTGAGAACATTCATCTTTCTTCATTGGGTGAAGTTTAATAATTTCCATCTACTGATATCTGAAGAAACCTTGATATTTCATTTCTATTAAATTGTCATGCCCTTGTCAGAATCTGATTCGGAGGGAGAGGTCGAGCAGCTGACAGGGAATGAGAGTGTGGCTCCGTTGGCTGTGGAAGAGCCTGGGGAAGGACACAGTCTGGCTGGGCAGAGCAGGGAAGAGGTAGAGCAAGGCAGAGGGAATTCAGAGAAAGATCCAGGCCCACCCCCTCTTCATCCTGGGGCATGCAGGGAGGAACGGAGAAGGGAGCATCGTGAGTTACATGGCTTAGGGCCCTGATTCTCTTCATTAGCTGGGAACACAGTGTTTAAAAAGGGAGTTTGCGCACAGCAACTTGTTGGAAACAAATTGTGTATTATCTTGTTTTGTTGAGGCTTATCTGGGTTCCTGGTGTCTTCCCAACTGTGTGTGTTTTGTTGGCCTTTGAAGTCTGCAATTCCTTATCCTGCCCTGTCAAGTTAATTGCTGCAGCATGGTTTGTGTGGATTTTTATTTACAGTTTATATGTACTTTGTTTTCGGACTGAATTTCCTCCACTTAAAAACTGTTCTTGGGGCTTTTCTGGTTTGAGCTTCTTTGGCGACAGACTTCTTTGCTGGAGCACCCTGAGCCAACTGGTTTGAGGGCTAAGCCACCCCATAGAGGTGATGATGAGGGGGGAGACCGCCAGCAGGGTTGAGGAGAACCGTATCTCTCCTCCCCAGCTGGCCATTACTCCCTTTCCCAAAGGTGGTTGTAGCAGTGGTCAGAAATGGCCACCTCAAAGAAGAACTCGACTGGAAAAGAATGTGCAGGAGGAAGATAAGAAGAGAAAGTTTTGGTTGACCAGGTCAAACAGCAAAAGCAACAAATAAGGTACCCTGGAATTGAAACTATTAAAAAAAACAATAACATTGTTCCCTAAGAAGATTTTTAAGCTGCGAAGGAGAAAGAAAAGGGAAAATATTTGGGTTTTTTTTCCTCCTCTTCCTATACTGACAGCTAAGAGACTTAAGCAAGACATTGGGAAAAATCCACTTTGACATTAATAGGCATTTAATGCTGAAAATAAAAAGTCAAAAGGATAATAAAGATTTCTGGATAATCAAAAGCTTTTGAAAACAGGAAAGGAGAGAAAAAGAATAAAAGGGCAGGATCTGGAAGGGAGAACACTGCCTGGAATTAAAACAAACTTACAGCAAAATCTCAACAAGACTTCCAAAAAATACATTTTAACTGAAATATCGCAGCAAAAACCCCAGGAAGAGAAAGTGGAAAAAGAAATAAGAAGAAATAACTTGGAACTATTTGGATTACTTGATGATTTCTGGATTTTTGGTTATTGTATTTGAATGACTAAAATCAATTGGGTGGTTGTTTAAAACTGTTTAAAATGGCTCCACTTTTAGAAGAACTGAAAATGGAACTTAAAAAGTACAAAGAAGATCCACAAGAAGGGAGAGGTTCTTTTGGCTTCGTATTTCAGGTTTTAGAAATGGAGATTTGGAATTATGAGAAACAACAAGAAATGCCTGCAGAAGAAGAAGATTGCGACAAACAAGAAGCCATCTTTGATGAACAAGTAATCTTTGGTGGGGGAAAAAAAGGAAAAGGGGGAAAGAAAATGGAAAATTTAAGATTGGGAAAAACAACTCCGAAAAAAAAAATAGAATGAAAAATAAGTATAAAATCAGAAAGCAACAGAAGAGGGAAATGCAGAAGAGAGAATTAGAAGTAGAGAGACAAGGGGGTAAAAAAGGGAGGGAGAAGCAGAGAGGGAAGAAAGAAAGGAAAATAAGTTATAAAGGACAGAAACAAAATATAGAGAAACAGGGCCTATTTAGAGATAATAGGTGAAAATTTAATGGAAAAAGGGATTCTGCAAAGGTACATAAGATAGTATTGTTATATTAGAAACAGAAATAATTTTAGAAAATATGAATGTCTGATTAAAATGTTTGATAAAATGGCTATCGTAATTCAGTGGAATGCTTGTCAATAAATAAATGTAACAAAATAAATATTTAATGATTTACGAAACATATGTGAAGAGAAATAAGGAAAAATTAATTCTGGAGATTATATGTGTCTTTAAGGAAGTATGATATTTAATTGATAAGAAATGTTAAAGATGTTAAGATTTTAGTGATTATTAATGATAGAACTGAATTGGAATGGAATGAGGGTTTATAATTACATGTATTTATAATCCTTTTTTAAAAAGAATATAGTGTTTATTATAAGAATGTACCGAGTAGAATTCGATTGGAAGTTATGTATTATGTATTATATTGAAGGTCATAACCTTAAGGTATATATTGAAGTTCAAATAAGAGTTTAATAGATATTATTAAAAGATATAAAGAGTTGAATGGATATAATTAAAAGATATAAAGGTGTCATACTCCAATTAGTAACTACAGGAGAAAATTTGTTTAATGAGAAAAAATAATATGAAATTGAAACAGAACAGGCAGAAGTATAAATATAATGATTTGAATTTAGATGAGTAATCAAAATAAAATTGAGAAAATTAAAAGAGGAGAAAAACTATATAGAAAATGTAGAATAGTATAAGACATGGAATAGAACACAAAAAGGAGCCTGAAATTGAGTTTGTGTCTGTATAAAGAAGTTCAACCCAGGACCATGCTATTTTCAAAGAAGATGTTATACTTGTATTTTGTGTGTATATGAAAACCCAAATAAAACTTTATTTTTTAAAAAAACTGTTCTTGGGAGAGTTTTTTCTCCAGCTGAAGGTAATTGGACATAGGGGGCAAAGTTGGTGGTATTAAAAGGACTTTTCTGACTTATGTGACTATGTTGCCTTCATGCCACATCCCTTTGGGTCATCACATACATACAGCTGAGTTTTGGTATACATACATCTAAATATTTAATGAATTTGGTACAAATATGGAATTGATATTCATTAAATGCATTCATGAGTCAGCAAATTTTCATCAAATGACATCAGTTCCAATTTGGACCAGTTTACAGTGTATCCTGCTATTTTATTGAAGGCATCTCTCATCTGCATCAGAATTGCCATAGTACAGATAGTCCTCAACTTACAACAGTTCTCTTAGTGACTATTCAAAGTTACAACAGCACTGGAAAAAGTGAGTTATGACTGTTTTTCACATTTACAATCATCGCGGCATCCCTATGGTCACGTGATCAGAATTCAGATGCTTGGCAACTGACTCATATTTATGACGACTGCATTGTCCCTGGGTCATTCTGACAAGCAAAGTCAATGGGGAAGCCAGATTCATTTTACAACTGTGTTACTAACATAACAACTGCAGTGATTCACTTAACTAATGTCTTACTTAGCAACACTAATTTTGGACTCAGTTATGGTCATAACTCAAAAGAATGTCATTTGCAAATAAGAATGTCATTTGCATTTGTATTCAGCTGAGTTATGCACCACTCCATAGAACTCCCTATGTTGTCTAATAGCACAGGCCAAGGTTTCCATGCAGATATTAAAGAGCAAGGGTTAAAGTGGACACCGTTCTCTAACTTAGCAAAATAGTGGTAATAGGAGAAAGCATACCATTAACTTTTATTTTTGATGTGGGTGACCTATATATAATACCTTGATACATTTTATGAATGCCAGGGGAAATCTGAATCTGTTTAGTACAGCAAATGTATACAGTATACATACTTTGTCAAAACATTATTTTACCATTTAATGATAAAATTACAAATTTTCCTTATTCAAGTCTTTTAAATCTACAACTACAGCTAGTCCTCAACTTATAACTGGTTGCTTAACAAGCATTTGAAGTTACAACAAAGTTTGAAAAATCTAATTACAACCCAGATTTGAAGTCCCAATGTCCACCCCTCCCATGGTCACATGACTTCATTTTGGGCGTTAAGCAACTAGTCTGCATTTAGGGCAGTTTGCAGCACCCCACAGTCATGTGATCACATTTACAATGTTCTTGCTGGAAATTGGTGTTTACATCCAATTTTTGGCAAACCCATTTCATAGTGAATAATGGATTCACTTAACAACAGCAGATTCATTATTATTACCTTTATTGTTAAAGTACAACTTATGTACAATGAGATTGGCTGAGCCTCCCTTTGTGCACCCCACCCCCAACACAACTCACAGTGAGGACAGAAGTCCCTAATCCAGTCCCAATCTTAGTGACTATGTGACTTTGTTGCACAATGCACCGGCCCCGCAAGTCTATCATACTATGTTGACATGAAGTTATTTTCCATTCAGAAGTCTGACAGCCCACGGGTAGAAACTGTTCTTCAGCCTGTTGGTGCAGATGGCTATGCTTCTATACTAGGAGAGTGAAGAATGCTGACCAGGATGTGAGTTATCCCTAAGAATTTTCCTCACTCTTCTAAGGCAGCGAGCTCTAGTGATGTCATATAGTGGTATCAGGGAACAGCCCACGATGTTTTGTGCTGTGTTCACCACCCTCTGTAATGTCTTTCATCCATGGCTGTCAATGCACACCGTAATGCAATATGTGACGACGCTTTCTACTGTGGACCAGTAAAAGGAGATCATCAGTTGTTGTTCCACTTTATTCTTTCGCAAGACACTAAGGAAATGGAGTCTCTGTTGGGCCTTTCTGGCCATCTGGGTTGTGTTGATTTTCCAGGTAAGATCTTTGCTCAGGGAGACTCCCAGGAATCATTCACTTAATAATTGCTGCAAAGGTCAGGCAAGGTCACATGGTGACCCACTTTGCAACTATTGCAGCTTACTACCAAAATTGCAGGCTTGATTACATTCATAAGTCAAGGACCAACTATAATAATAGACCTATATAATAGGTCTTGGACATCATCTGGATAAAAAACAAGGAGACTGTTTCTGATATTCAAAACAGAAAATATCTACCTGCTTCTATTACCAATAGGTACGCTTAAAATGAAAATATTGCAAGGAATGTCAGAAAATGCAGGTACAATGCCATAGTGACAGAAGTTATTTTGAGAAGAATCACCACCTTGACTCTGTAAGTCACCTGAAGCAGGTACTTGGGAAATGCTTTCTCCAGAACTGCATTACACAGAGCAGGTTGATAAACTCCAGTATTCTGTGTTTTCTGAAATCCATTTTGCTAGAGGCCCTCTCTGTTCAGCAAATATTTAATCTGAAAAGCACCACATTGAAGAAGCTGATATTCCTTATGCAGATTACTACTTGAAGGCTATATTTACTCTCTTTCATAGATTTTGGTCTGAGAAGCCAGATAAATATTTTGATTTTTTTCAGTTGTAATTTCTAATACAATAAAGGATGATAAATACAACACACATAATCCAAAGCTCTTTGGGATCTTCTATCACTTTTAAGAATATAAAGAGATCCTAAGACCAACATGTTTGAGTGCCATTGCATTGGGATATATTTTTGTGCTGGATCCTTCAAAGCAAAAGGAAGCTGCACACAAGAGATACTGTAAGCTGATAAATTGATTCTAGTCAAATTATGCAGCTCTGTGGGACTAAACTCTCCATTCCTCATGCATGGGTACTTTTTCTTTCTTTATCACACAGTGTAACCTAATCTTTAGGAAAAATTGTATACTGTGTGAAATATATGGTTTGCATAGTAGGAATCTCTAGGCAGAGGCAAAAGTTTTAAAACCATCTCTCCTAGCAATATGTTTTCTAAAATCCCTCAAGAAGAGTTTTGTTTTAAATCCATTGGCACCACTGAAGTGTTTTGCTTTGAAGAAAAAATGTTGGAAACAAGGCTGGAGGAAAGAGTTAAACAACATTGGAAGTTTTTAAGACAGCCATTTGTTTGAAATGATAGAGAGTTTCCTGCCTGAGCAAGTGGTTGGACTAGAAGATCTCCAAAGTCCCTTCCACCTCTGTTCTGTTCTTTTCTGTTATGTTTTCTTTGCAAGTGGCAATATCAGTTAAACATCACACTAAACTTGAATGTCCTAGTTTGGTTTGGTTGCATGAACCCAGCTGCTGTGGTTTGTAAAGCATGATTTGTGCTTATTCAATAAACCACTGTTATGCAAAACGTGATTAGCATGATGTGTCAATCCAATAGTTTTTATTCACATTTATTAGAAAACAAGGTACTATTTATTAACTTTTGACTGTTAACTGTTCTTGAAACAAGTTCATAATTTATATTCTTTTCCAACTTCTGCAAAGTTTGCAGCTCTTTTAAATAAATGTATTGGTATAGGCTAATAATGTCTAAATCATTTGTTCTCTGGGTCCAAATCCAGCAGAGTAGCTGCACTCGAAGTACACCAAGGCAGGATTAATGCATCATTGTTTAGATTCCAAAACAAGACATTTCCAAAGTTGCCTTTTCCTTTTAAGGGAACATTGCAGTGGAGTTAAAGTTCAGCAATTGCCAGCAATTACCAACAGTACTCGTATGTTTAAGGAGAAACTAGCTCCATTTTAGTTTGTCAAAACTTATGTGATTAATCCTAAAGGACCGCTTCTTTTTAAAGGAAGTGCAGGGGCAAAGAATGGAAAATTTGTGCCAAGAGTTATAAGACATGGTGAACCTAGAAGACATTGTCTGCATTCTCAACATGGCATCACATATAGGATTGCAAACACGAACAAGGCTTTAGTGTTATAATTCTGGGTTGTTTATAAATTGACCAGATTCAAAAGCATCCTTCAATCTTTAAGTATGGTATTTAGATAGCCTAGGACTCAAGCTTGTTGTAATATATTACAACAATAGTTGTATTTGTTCATTCATTCATTTAACTTGTATACTACTAATTCCCACAGGATGCTCTGCGGTTAATGTTGCTGAACAGATTTTTAAAAATAAATATAATAAATGTTCTTAAAACAGAGAAATATTAAAAATTAAACAAAATCAGCCATAATAAGAACACTTTAATAATTATATACATTCAGATTAAATGGCACCAATCAGCCTACTAAAGCTTCATTGGAAGAGCTGAGTTTGAACATATTCATTGGAAGAGCTGAGTTTGAAGGATCAAAATTACAATTGCAACACAAATTTATCTGTCTATCCATCTCTTTCTCTATCTTACTATTGTGTAAATTATGTGCAGATATTAAAAACAAATCCCAATATTGCTAAGATTTTTAAAGAATCAAATAATAACTGGAAAATGCAGACCAAGGAGGAGCTGTATTCTAAAGCTGCTTATATCAACCAGTGATCAACGAAAGAGAAAATAGCAAATGATCTAAAAAATGGAAAGCTAACTCCATTTGGTAATTGTTAATTATACAATGAAAGTCTCATAGGTGAGCCTAGATATATATATCAGTATTCTGTAAATTAATTTAAAATAGTATTGAAAGTCCTCTCAAAATGTAATCTTATTCTTAGATTAATCTTAATTACATTTATTTTATACCTAAACTCAAAGAAATTTTAGGCTATCTATCTGTGTTTTCTTTCCTTTATATCATAATGGGTAAGTTCTGATTTACTGTTTGAGATTTCTTGGGGATTTTTATATCAATCTTATTCTTCTCAACAGCATTGATATGGCAGTGGCCTGATGTGGTCATAATATAAGATGTTCTCACATACTTTAACTCAGATCATCTTATAATGGAATTTTATGTTCTTACCCCTACTCTGGTAGTGTTATTATTTGCAGGCATTCCAATTACATAGGCAAGAAATTTAAAATAATGGGAAAAGAGGTTCAAAATTTAAGAAAAATAAAGTCAAAATGCGCTTAAGAAACTTCCAAGATTTTCGGAGCATGAAAAAAAATTACAGTGGCTGGATTTTGATTGTTCAGTGTCATGCAAGATTTTTAGTTAAAATCTGACTTTTATTCAAACTTGACAGCCCTTTATTACATATAAATCCTGCCTGAATTTGATGCACAATAGTTTTAAGAATCAGCTACAGTATAATCTAAAAGACAAAGTACCTCAGGGGGAAAATATTGAATCAGTACAGTGTAACTATTTCCTTCCTTGCTTTGGGCAATGCAATGTGGATGGCAAGACATGTCTTGAATAGCCAAGACTCCTTGCAACTTTATTATTAAATTAACAAAAAACACATTTCTGGATTCACACATTGTACCATATGATAATGTTAACTGACAATGGAATAGGCTAGTCAAGGTGAAATTGTATGTAATTATAGGTTATATTGACACAATCAATCAACCTACCATACCTTTATGGTCCAGTGTTATCATGTGAATTTAGAAAACTAGGTTAACTGAGAAAACCAGAGCTAAATGAAAAGTATGACACAGTAACTGCCCTTTTCCTTTTTCTTGAACATCAAGAAGGATTGGAGTGCAAACTGAGGAGAGGGAGAAAAGGATGATGGTGTAATGGTCTAGTAAGACTACATTTGCGCTTCAAATATGTAAATAACCATTAGGCTGCAGCAAAGAGAGGAAAAATATTTAGTGATCCTCTGGATGTTTTACTTCAGGTATATGAAATCATAAACTGTCTACCCTGGAATATTTTGTTTGTTATTCCTAACTATGAGCAACTCTAGATACTTACAGTGCAAATAAGGCTAAGTAATCTTCAAACCAATTACAGAGATTCTTCTTTTCCAAAAAATGGAACTTGTTTATTTTGGTATATAAAAAACAGCTTAAGGCAAACTCTATTGAATCATGTGATCTGTTATTTCAACTTCTTTAGGACAGATGGCCTTTTCTATAGATTTTCTTGAACCAGAAGGTAAAGAATCACTGCCTACTGTTAATGCCAATAATGAAAATCCATATAAGCCTGGGAGATTCAAGTCTAATACTTTAATGAAGCTACTCTTACATGGGAATGGACAACTAGATGTTATGTTTAATATGTTGTAATTCCACTCCAAAGGGCAAGTTTATTGACCAGAGAATTTGGCTTAATCCATCCTAAACAATTGTCTCATGAGAATTCTCTCTAATTTTCAACAGAAATAGCAAAACATAATTTAAGTTCATGAATGGAAAATAATCTTTGTAATTTATTTGCTGATTCTTTTAACAAAATAATGGTTCTTATGTATCTATTGTATCATTTATGTGCCTGGTTTGTGGAATTTTATTGGATCTTGACAACACTGACAAGTTTTGACATTCTGCTGTTTTCTAACTGCCTCTGCCATCATTTTAGTTTTGTTTAACATTCATTAAGCAGCACAGTAGTTTTGCAGGAATATGAATACAATATGCCAATAGTTCTTAAACAGGAGATAATTAAGCCCAAGTGGTAAATTTGGGTAAATCCTGAGGGTCACAGAACAATGTATAATTGCTTCTTTGTGAGTCAAGGATCCAGTTTGGGACTCCCATGAGACACTTGTATAAAAGTCTGGATGTAAAGGAATTATTGAGTATTGGGAAAAAGGTTAATTGTGCCAATTTAAGGACCACTGCAATATGCAATAAATGAATAAATAAATTATCTTTGTAAAAGATTATTGTTTTGTGCAAATTTTTCTCAATTCTCCATTGCATTTTGTCATCTGAGAAGCACTTGCCACCTTTCCTGTGTTATTTTATAAACAAATGAAATGAAGTTATATTATGTAATCCAGAGCAGCTGATATTAGAGCAATGGCTATAATTCTAGTCAATGAAGGCAAACATACATGTTCCAGGATAATGTTGCAGGATCACCATGCCCAGAGCTTTAGTCTTCTGAGTTTTCTGATTTGTGCTGGAGTATATCCTCTGAAGCTCAGAAGACAAAATCTCTGGTCTAGTCTTCAGAGCTTTTGGACATGTGCTGGAGGCCATCCTCATGAGAATGGGCTCCAGCATAAGTCGAAAAGCTCAGAAGATTAAACTTCTAGTCCTGGTGACCAACCCAGATTGGATCCGTAATTCCAGTGGCAGACTGAATTCCTATTTACTAAACTGGTTAAACTCATTTTCTATTCTGTCTATTCATTTGATCTTTTGAGTGGGGGTGTCCACTTATAAAAGGATAAGAAAGGATCACAGAAAGGATGCACATTGTGTGTTTAATCGTGCTTCTCCTCAAAATTCTGGCTGTCATGGTAAAAAGCAGAAAGTGCAGGCAGCAATACCAATGCACAAGGTAAAGCAGTAGGATCAGAAGGCTCTAGAGTTCAATAGTGATGCACCTTGAGCCCCTAAAGTCTTTGGCAAGCGATCCACATGTTGTTCTTCCAGTTTTAAAACACGCTGCTGATTAGTCATAACATTCTTGACGAATGCCAATTATTTATTTTGGGCCAGCTCTTTCTGGTTGTGGAACATTATGCTCATTTGAGGGGGTATCTTATGCCCAAGTATTTTGATCTAAGGATCAAAATAGAACACAGCTTGCGCGGCTGTATTTCCTTAGTTATATCAAGCCCAAAATGGGAGGTGCAAAATTAAATTTTAACAGTAAATGAACCAAGGGGCTTCCTCAGATAAAATACTCAGTTTCTGTTTTGACCCAAACCTGGTTCCAAGAGAACAAACACAAGACAAAGGCAGCAGTATAACCTTTTTATGTTTCAGCTAAAAATCCTGTTTCTTCACAGATAAAAGGCTGCTTCCAACTAATTAGTTCCAACAAGAAAGAGCCTTGCCAAGTTTTTTCAAGTCTGACAAAAAACAACAGATAAGAAATAGTTTACAAGAGTCTTCAAATACCAACTGTAATGTCCACAGGGCTGAGTTCAAAATGTCTTTGCCTTCTGCAAAGTATGTTAGTTCACAGCTGGCTTTTATCTTCTTGAACGTGGGGCCATTAACTTGCAGCCTTACTCCTGAGTTGCCCATGCTATTGTAACTGCTCTTTCCTTTGAGCAATCTTTCATGCATGTGCACTTGGCACAGACTCCTCGAGAACCTCCTCATCACTGCTGCCAGCCCGCACAATCTTTGAAGGCAGCAGTCCACTCCCTAATGGTCCTGGCCCTTGCTTTCCTCAGCCCTCCGCACCTGCTCCCAGCTACATGCTTATTTGTTTATTTAGCTACTGTTGCAGAAAATATATACCAAGACTAATCTTGGAATGCACACAAAATATTCTCTAAATCACTGACTTTCAGCATAAATAATTTTGAAATTTTGGAGAATATGTTTTTGTAACTGGTGTGGGGTACCTTTCAACTTTAAATATATCATTTCTGCAAAGTATTGAGTTATTGCCCATGATTATCCACTGTTGCTTGATTATCTGTGATTGCCTGTATATCTTGCAATTCTTGAAGATTCATTGGGATTAGTTCCTCTAGGATAGCATTTCTCAGCCTTGCCAATTTCTTTAAGTTGTCTGGACTTAGACTCCTAGAATTCCCTAGTCAGTAAGAGGAATCCTGGGAGTTGACATCCAAATATTAGCAATATCTTCAAATTGTTAAGAACTAATATTGAAAAACACTGTTGTAGAGGTTTCAGAAAAGCAGCAGAAAGCCTAGTGAGTGCTAAGTCACATTGATCAACTGTGTGATTGATCAGCTGTGTGATCAATAACACTATGGAAATTGATTATGTAGGACTGTAAAACAAAAGCCTTTTAATTCTTACTTGATAAAGGGAGGAAGAGCAGCAAAATAAACAGACATAGGAAGAATAACACTTATATGGTTACAGTGAGTAAAGACAATGAGAAAAGTTCACAGCAGGATGGTTCAATCTGGGGAAGATTATTGTGTATGGTGGTGTCATGGATGACATTTTAAGAAAGAGAATTGTACTTTTTTTTTTTGAGGCAAAAGAAATCATTGCTGAGGGAAAGCCTGTTTTACTTATTGTTATGACTTATAGAATATAAAAACTGCCCTACAAAAACACTTGCAATTCAGCTTTGCAGAATTAATAAAAACAATGCAGGAATATTTGGTTCCAAACTTATTGATAGTAAAGCAGAGGTGGTATTCTGCAGGTTCTGACCAGTTCTGGAGAACCAGTAGAAGAAATTTTGAGTAGTTTGAAGAACTGGCAAATACCACCTCTGACTGGTCCCCCTCCATCTATTCTCTGCCTCCCAAGTCCCAGCTGATCAACTGGGTCTTCTTGAGTTGCCCAGCACAGGAAAATGGAGCTGGAAAGCAGGTTAGTCGGGTGGGGAGGGAATGGAGATTTTGCAGTATCCTTCCTCTGCCATGCTCACCAAACCACGCCATGCCCACAGAACTGGTAAAAAAAATTGAATCCCACCACTGTGATGTAAAGCATTTTAGATTTTATTAAAATGGAAGAATTGGCAGCTAAAGTTTAAATATTTCTGAACATGCATATTTGATGAACATGGCTAAATGATGCATTCAAGCTCACCGACCGGGAGACCTACGTGATGGCCAAGTGCAGCTTCTTGGAGGTTGAGGTCCGCCACTGAGGAGCAGCCCCTCTGTCTACCCTCACTCTCAGGCAGCCCACAGAGAGCCAGTCCTCTTCTGGGCAAGAGTCAGCTCCTGTGTCCAGGCCGGTATCTGTGGAACGCCCCATGACGGAGACCCCCCTGACAGCTGTACTCCCCGTGGCGGAGTGTGTGGAGGACCCCCTGACGCAGTTGGAGCAAGAGGAGACCACTGCCACCAGAGACCAACCCACCCCACCCCCAGATCCACCTCCACAGAAAGCAGGCAGAAAGCCAGACCGGAGGGGCAGAGCCACACTGTCCTGCTGGAGATCAGGGACACCATCAAAAGCAGCGTAAATCTCCTCTCTCAGCTGGTACACTCCGACATACCATCCTCTAACAGAAAGCCCTTCCTCACCTACGTCAACCAGACCCTCATGGACATGTCCGAATCCCAGTACCAGGTGATCAAGGAGAGGATCACAGGTCTTCTGCACCACCCTCCAGGCCCAACTGAACCTGCTCTGACCCAGTCCAGGTCTGCTCCTCCACCCCAGGTGATGTCATAGCCCTTCCAAGGCTTTCAACAGCCCCTCACCTACCAAGGCTACGGCTACCCTGAGTTCCAGCAGCACAGGCATCCCTTCCCAGTCCAGGCACAGGTTCATCGCACGCCACAGGTGCCACCGATGCCACCGATGCCACAGATGGCACCGACGCCACAGATGCCACCAATGCCTCACCTCGCTCACCTGCAGACCAGACAGCCCCACTACACTCCTCCTTCCTCCACCCCACAGCCAAGCCCAGCCTCAGAACATCTGTCATCGGTCTTGGGACTGACACCCCATGTCATGGAGGAAGGGGCTCTCAACATCACAGGACCGAGCCAGCTCTCTGAGCCAGCTTCCTCCACACACCATCCCCTGTTGTCCTCTCAGGGCCAGGCACCCCAATGGCACCTCAGACCAGCACTCCAACAGCAGCCACCTCAACAGCAACTGGACCCTTCACCCCTGAGACTGGGCACGCCTCAGAGTGACTGAGAAGAGTGCCAGAGACTGGGTTGCTACCTGTTGACTTTATCTTTGCTTGGGACACTTTACTTGGGTCATTTTGCTTTTACAGTTTGTTATTAATAAAGTTTATCTTGGCTTCACACACTTGGTTCAGTTCTTTCAGTAAATAAAATCTTGGTGGAAACTTTTAGAAATGGTTTAAGCCTTTGCATGCTTGTGGGATGGGCAAGGATAGCAGTGGGATTGGCAGGGATACCTGTGGTATGGGTAATAGCTGTGGGATGGGCAGGGATATCTGTGGGATGGGTAATAGCTGTGGGATAGATAAGCCTCCAGTGCAAGCATAGTGGGACTGTATGGTCCACCCTCCCAGGTGCCACACCTATGGCCCTTTATTATCAATAACAATTTAATCATTCATCAACACATTTCAACATAAACACAACTCTTTATTAAATGCCCTGTTCATTGTAGGGCCACTCAACATACATGGCACAATGTCATCAGTGTGATGAGACAGGCTGAAGGAAGCATCCATTAAGGATCTACCATCCTGTCTTGCCACTCCACTGCTCCAGCTGGGGAGTTGCACCAGTGTTTCAGGAGGTTGCGCTGCTTCTTCCCTTCACGTGAAGCTCTGTTGGGGTCTGGCACATCCACAGTGTCTATCAGGTTTAGTCCTTGCCTCCATTCACCAGGCTCCATGTCCCCATTGCCTTGTTGGTGGTCCACAAGCCTGTTCTGCAACACTGGGTAGCGGGTGCGCATGAGATTGTACAGGATGCAGCAAGCTTCCATGATCCTCCTCACGGTCTCTGGGCAATGCTGCATGGTGGTGAGAAGTACCTGGAACCTGTTGGCCAGGATGCCAAAGGCGTTCTCCACCACCCGTCTTGCCCTGGACAACCTGTAGTTGAAGATCCTCTCTTCATGGGTGAGGCATCTGGAAGTGTAGGGCTTCATGAGGTATGTTCTGAGGGACAAGGCGTCATCCCCCACGATGAAGTAGGGCACATCTTGCATGTTGTTGGGCAGCGGGTCTGGATCTGGGAAGCCCACCATGAGGTTGCTTTCCATCCCCTCCTTGAGGTCACTGGCGTTGTATACCTGTGCATCTGAAGCTGACCCGTTGCCTGAAGCATCGATGTACATGAACTTGTAGTCAGCATCGACCATGGCGAAGAGGATGATACTGAAGAAGCCCTTGTAATTGAAATGTGGACCCTGAGTTGGCTGGAGCTTTGCAGGCCACGTGCTTCCCATCTATGGCTCCAACGGTGTGGGGGAAGTTCCACTTCTGATTCCACTGCTCTGCAACTTTCTTCCAGCCTTCTTCAGTGGAGGGGCACTGGAGGAGCTCCTGCAGGTATTCTTCGATGATGGCCTGCACCATTTCTCTGACCAGAATGATGATGGTTTTGTGTGGCACCCTCCAGCCGTACTGCATGTTCCTGTACGTGGTCCCTGAGGCCAGGTGGTGCAGAGTCAGTGCCACCTTCAGCCCAGGATCCAGGCTGGGCCGGAAGTTGGTGTTTGCCTTGGTCAACCTGGGTCTCAGCCGCTCCACAACTTCGTCAAACATGGCTGGCGGCATCCTCATGATGTTCTGGAATGCACTAGAGTCTTCGTTCCTCAGCTCCACCATCAGCTTGTTATACAGTCTGTACTCGGCTTTTATTGCAATCCTCCTTTTCCTTGCGTAGAACAGGTGAAAGAGCCTGTAGAGGTCTTCGCACTGTTGTAGAATGATGGTGGCTACCAAAAGGAGTGTGTGATGATCCATGGTGGAGATGACTGGATGCTGTGGAAGAGCAAGAGCAAGATCAAGGCTGAAGAGGTCTGCACACCAGGGTTGCTGGACTGAAAGTGAGATCCAGGTGATTTCTCCCCCTTTTTATCGGAAATATCATTTTTCCACTAGGTGTCTTTCTGCGTCCTCTAGACATCCTGCAGACATCCTAAATATCCGAGATACGTCCCCTATACGAACGTTTTTTCCATTTTAATGCTTTATATGCGAGCTGTATCCGCTTTCATCCTTTCTACGTCCATGCTACTAACGCTGCGTGTCCGTTCCGCATCTGTTTCGCTTCCTCCCTGTGTCTGTTTTCCGCTGGAGCAGATGTGAGTTGCACGGATGCGCAGCAGATGCCTAGCGGATATAGCGGACGCGTAACGGATGACGACGGACGTATAACGGATGTTCCCCGTATGCATAGCGGATGTCTAACAGACACGTTGGATACTTTATCTGCTCAAAAAGTTTTGTGCAGCTCAAAACTTTTTGAGCGGATGAAATCTCAGTAGACGGATGCTGGACGGATAGAGAGTATGAAAAACGTATGCAGTGAGTACAGAACGGATGCATCGCGTTAACCAAGGGATGGCAAGTGTTTCTCTCTGTTTTACATCCTCTTTCCATCCGTTGGTGCTGTGTCACATGGGCTTTAATTTCAAATGGTTTCTAAACACTGTAAATTTAAAATGCTGTTATAATCTCAAATGATTGCTAAACATGGTTACAAGGTTGTATCAACTTCTACTTTCTCCCAATTCATAACTGAGTGGAACTTCAGCATAAAGCACCCCAATTGCAATAACTGGTATAGTTTGCCCAAAAGCTACCAATTCTAGACTTCTTCTGTGACACTCTGTGCTAACAACACCACTGTTGTATGCAGTTTTTATTTTAACTAAGCATCTGTATAACTAGATTTAACTAATATTTGGAAGTAGCAATAATATTAGCTCTGGTTTTAATTGACTGGCTGCTGGTTTTTATTTTACTAAATGTTTATTACTGCATTTATATCTTGTTTTTTTCTGTGAGCTTGAAATGACACGCATAAGATCATTCTTTCTTACCAAGTTTTGTTGTTGTTCTTCCCACTCACAAGGAAGCAAAGGCAACAGAGAAGAAGAAAGAGGCAAAGATTCTTGAAGACAAACGTAAGGAGCCTTACAGCAGAGATCTGAAAAAAAGTAGAACTCCTGATCTGATAAAGGAAGGGATAAAAGAAGAACAGGTCCAGAAGGGAAAGGATGAAACAGACAGCAAAAACAAAATGGGACAAGCCAAAGAGAAAATCAGCAAGGATGAAAAAAGGTTTTCCAGAGAGAAAGAAAAATCCATGGCGGCAAATAAAAGTGTAACAGGCCAAGTGAGAGGGGAAGAAAGGGGTAAACTACTAAAGAGCAGGTCAGTAGATGATAAAGGAAGAGAAGAGAGGACTGCAGAACATAAGAAAGGGCCTGGGTGGGACAGAAAGACTGAAGATAAAAAAGAATGTGAAAAAATAGGAGAAAAAAAATCAGCTTTAAAGCCAGTCTCAAAGAGAGATGATAAAAGAGAACCCCTCAAAGCAGGAGAAAAAAGTTCAACTACAAACCCAGGCTCAAAAGTTGACAATGAGAAACTCTTAAAGGAGAGTAAAGGAATTCCAGAGACAAAGGTACCAATTTTAGAGCAAGAGGACATGATCCAAGAGCCTTCTGATTGTAGCCCCTCTAAATCTGCAGAAAGTTCTTCAGGCCAGAGCAAGGAGGATGAAGCCACCAGCATCTTTGATGAACCCTTGGAAAAGATCAAGAATAATGACCCAGAGATGGTAGAAGTTAATGTCAACAATTCTGATTGCATCAACAATGAGATCCTGGTACGCTTTGCTGAGGCCTTGGAATTCAACACAGTGGTCAAGGTCTTTGCTCTGGCCAACACGCGTGCTGACGATCATGTTGCATTTGCCATTGCCATCATGCTAAAGTCCAATAAGACCCTGACAAGCATAAACCTAGATTCCAATCATATCACAGGAAAAGGAATCCTGGCCATCTTTCGTGCACTGCTGCAGAACAACATTCTGACGGAACTGCGCTTTCACAATCAGAGACATATTTGTGGAGGGAAGACCGAGATGGAGATAGCCAAGTTGCTGAAAGAGAACACCACATTGCTGAAACTGGGTTACCATTTTGAATTAGCTGGCCCACGCATGACGGTCACAAACCTGCTAAGCAGGAATATGGACAAACAGAGACAGAAACGCTTACAAGAGCAAAAACAGGCCCAGGAAAAGACAGAGAAGAAGGACTTCCTTGAGGTGCCAAAGGCACGCTGCTTGCCAGTTGGCTCACCAAAGATTTCTCCAAAACCACCCCCCAAAACTTCTCCATGGTCTTCCCCTAAAGTTCCTCCTAAGAAATCTGGTACCCCAGATGCTCCTCCTCCCCCACCCCCACCTCTAGCCCCTCCACCTCCTCCTCCCTTGATTAATGAAAACTTACGCTTGTCCCTTTCTCCGGCCACTCAGAGGAAGATGGTGGAGAAAGCACTTCCTCCTCAGGAGAAGAATTCCAGAGATCAACTTCTGGCTGCCATTCGCTCTAGCAATAAGAAGCAGTTGAAAAAGGTACATCATTACAGCACTAGGCTATAATGTACACATTGATGGAACCTTGTGGTTTATATTCCATATTTTATGGACAATGTTATATATACCTCTAGCCATAGTTCAACAATACAGTTATAAAAAAGACAATGGCTTCTTGCTACATGTGAATCAAGAAACAATCAGGGTGGTCAGGCTGGGATGCAGCACTTGACAGTTATTGCAAGGTTCAGTAAAGCTACCACTTTGATAATGCTAGTTATGTTAATGCTTACTTGCACATAGTTACCTCACATTTCTGTGTCTAATGATTGGAACATTTTTCCATCATTTTTGCAAGGGCTACATTCCTTAGGTAGTTAGTAACATCTCCTGTTGGAGTTTCACACACAAAAGGCCTCCATTTAGCAACACTGTAGGAAGAGGAATAGCTAAAACACCACCTGTGTTTATCCACTTATTAAGATCATCAGACACCACTATCTTCTGGAGATAAGACAGACAGCAATTGAGACATGATGTCAGGAACTTTTAGGTTTCCGCATCTGCCTTTAAATTTACTAATCTCAACAGACAAACCCTTTTTGACAAAGCTATTTTAGGACTAATCTAAATTAGGATGTGCTTTTTAATAATAAGGCTTTCTAAGATGGGAGGGATTCACAAAGGGATGATGGAAGAAAATGAAAGAGGGGATATTAATTTGCTTGTTTGTCTGATGAACTGCGGTAACCTTGAGTTGCTATTTGGATCTCCATTAGATGCCTCTAATTTGAGAATTTGTACTAAATTCATGTCTTATTTTGGCAGGTGGAGATTCCCAAGTTACTTCAATAGTAGGGAGAGGAATCTTGGACAGTGGAGATTGCCAAGGCTGAATCATTGTGTTTGCCTTTCGGGTGGCTGTTTACATAAGAAGAACGCAACAGAGCAACAGCCTGCCCTGTGTTAGTTCCAGATGAACTGTGTTCTCTATGAGATTAATTTGGATACAAGAATTAAATGGATTGCCAAAAGGCGTTGTTATCAGGAAGAAGTAATATTTATTTTTAGTCCTTTTGAATAACAAAACTTGTTTTTCTCCTGAAAAGAAGGATCTGCAGATATGGTATATTTGGGCTTTTTGTCTAGTTTTCTTTGTGGGAGCTCAGAAAGTAAAGGGGCAAATGTGATCAACCTTGAAGAAGTCTGAATTTCGGGTATTTCTGCTTATCTCATCATTTCCCAGGCAGCAACACCATAATCGCTTGCCACTAAGAATATCTAAAGAGCTACACTGGAGCAGTAGCATCATGAGAAGGTGTCCAGCATACTGTTGGTACAAGAAGACTCTAAATGGAGCGATGTCACATTTGTGCCCATTGCAGCTTGATTGAAATGGCAGTGTCATGTTCTGTTTTGCCTGTATAGTGAAGCAGGAGGGTGGGGGAGAAATCATGGAGGCAAAACTCATTGTTCAATGTTTCTGTGATTTCAAGGATTCCATTTTTCTGATAGCAAAAAAACAAACACAGGTTCTTATAGGTAATGGCTTTTTGGGTGGAAAGAAATGAGTATGTGCTCCACATTTGATTGTTAAAGACTTGTCATGGTGCCATGATGTAGCCGTATGCAAAGGCAGCTGAATGGGTCCGAGGCTCTGCTGCTTTTACTTCTAAAGTAAATGACATTTTCCCAATTCATTTTAGATTTTACAATACTTAGTTTTAGAATTCATATAGGAGAAAAAGGACAAGCTTAGCTGTCAGTGGGAGGTAAAGGAAAAGGCAAGCAGTCCACATATATAATCAGCTGAACTTTGGAAACTCATATTTGAAAAATTCAGGAGCATCTTTGGGCTTGGGATAAATAATCAGTTTGAGCTTTACTTAATCAAGTGAGCAATAACTTAGCAATAATAATCACATCAAATATCTGTCAAGACATTTATTTACTATAGACATGGGAATATATTTGGGGACCTGAAGGTTTTTGTAACACTTTTTAAAATTATGCTGATTTGTGGAAAGAAACACTCTCACAGAAGAGACATTGTTTTTGAAATGTCCATCAATAAGCCATATTATGTGGACTATGAGAATGCTATGTGCTCCAACTACTCTGTATCAGCTTCTTTTCCTTGCAATCTCGGTCTTCTTTCCCTCTAAATGAATCCCAGTTTCATTAATTATATTTTTAGCATAATAACTGTCAAATACTTTCTGATAATATGTAGCTACCTAGCATCACAGTGTGGTTAGACCATATGGGCGTATACACCCTCATAAATCCTGATGGAGGGAATACCCATAATATCATGACATGTTCCATGACTGGAAGTTTTTAAGAAGAGGTTGGACAACCACTTATTCAAAATGATATAGGGCAGGGGGTTCAACTAAAAAACCTCTAAGCTCCCTTCCATTTCTGTTATAGTAGAGGAATGGCAGCAATGGTTTTAGAAAACTGTTGAATCTGTTTTCAGTCTCAAGAAGTAGCATGTTTTTCCCACATGGTCTTCCCCCATCTAGCTCTTCTGTTTTTGCTGGCTACACATCCCCATTCATTGGTCATGCTAAACATGACAGTGTAGCCCAACACTTCTACAGGATAGCAGGTTTGTGGGATCAGTTTTGAATGAAATAGATACCATAAACAGCATGAACTGAACAGGAAGCACCAAATACTTGACCTGAAAAAGAATGTAATAGACAACAATATTAAAGGGACTTTTTTTTGTCCTATGAAGGGTAATGAAGAAAGAGCAACTCCGTCATCAAACCAGTATAGCTACCTGGTAGGCTTAATAATTTCCTGTATCTAAATCCAAGTATTGAATTCAATTAATTTCTGGCTTAGGTTGTAAATTAAAACATATTTTTGCATTTAAGTGACTTTAAAAGATTCATATGTTTCATTGCTCACACAAAATGCCAAAGTGTATCTGAATTGAGACAATGCAGGGTTGTGTGCAAGTGTATGCAATTACACGTTTCTCATCATCTTTCCAAATAAGGAAAGCACTGAAGAAATCTCAGCAGCCTGATAGAAAGCAGCAAGAATTCGTAGCTATTAACAGAAATACAATTCCCTCCCCCAGATTGCATGTCTTTGTATTTTCAGAAACAAGTGGCATACCTATCCAGATATGTTGGTTCCCATTTTCCAGCATCTCCATCAGAATGACCAGGCTAATTTATGGAGATCATGACAACTTAACAATGACCTTCTTGTTCTGGCCAAATGAACAAACAGACAAGCAGTCCTTGTTCACATTTGTGAAATATCTGAAGAGATGTTATGTACCCTTCAATTATCTTTTAAAAGGCAGAGGATAGAGGAAAGGTATGCTTGATGAAGAGAAAGGTTTATATTTTCATCAAATTTGCAAAAATAATGGAGGAAAAAAAAAAACCAAGAGACAAACCACCTGAGTATGATCTCAAAATGCAGACATTGTTGCCATTTTCAACTCTGTTTCTCTTGAATTTTGCATTTTGTATAGCATTACCTGCACTTTCATTAATAAAGCTCACAAAATGGCCCCATTGTGAGTAATGAAACATTCTGGGTTCAAAGGCTGTGAAACCCTTCAGATGTGCTAGTTTGAACAGAAAGTACAAACTTGATTGATGTGTGAGCTGGACCTCTTAGCGTGCCTAAAACCCTTCAATGGAATCATTTCACAACCTGTCTCCCAACTGTTTACAATTATAGCTGTTTCACAATGGGTAATATGGTTATGATTGTTCTGATCACTGAAGCCAGATTTCTTATTTTAGATTTTCCATTTCCTGGATCATTTTGGTTCTAAAACCTGAGAAAAGAAAAAGGTTGCTCTAACTACTGACCAGAGTATAAAATTTTATATGTATATTTTTTATTGTGATAAATTATCTAGATCTTTTTTTAAAAAAGATGCAAAAGTATAATAACCAGGAACTCAGGATTTGATGATGCCTTTTAATTTAATTTAAAGCTGCTCAAAATTTAGCCACAATATGTTAATGCTAGCATTAGAATTAAAAAGTAGAAACTTTATATATGTAGATTATAGTAAGTGTTTGTACAGGATATTGTCAATAGGAGAATATGTCAGTAGGAGAAATACTTATATCCCTGTAGAAATTGCAGTGCATGGGCAAATTACAAGGGCAAACTGATTTGGATAAGGGACTTTTGGTGTATCTCCTCAGGGGATGAGCATTGATGGTTATAAATTGTTCTCTGCACAGATTTTTAAGAAAAGCCACTGGAGTGGAACATTCCTTTTTGCATACAAACAAGAATCCTCTGTGTGGTCTCAGTGTGCGGGGCGTCATGCCAGAGGGAAGTAGCTTCTCTCTCACTGCCAGATCAGTGGGTTGCTGGCCAATACTGCAAAAACTGAGGATCCAACTAAGTCCAAGGCAGCTGAGTTATTTCTCTGAAGCCCAGATAAATGTCTATATTTGGGCATTTTGCATGGACTAGCCCAAGCAAAGCTTCATTCCTTTGCACTCCACAAGAGTGGGAAGTCTTCCAGCTGCCCAGAACAGCCTGGAGAAGAAAAACAATGCCTGGTTTGACACAGCTCTCCCTTAGCCATTCACAACCCCATCTTTTCTTTATTGGTTTCCATTCTTGTAGCTCCTCTGCCATTGTCATTGCATGTGCATGTGTGTTTATTGTCAACCACACATTTGCTGTTGAAATATCTATGGACTTGTTGCTGTCACAGATGTCCCTGATTTTGTAAGTTTGCACCACATTTGGCAAATGTTCTACAGATAATTATCATGTATAATCAGGAGAGGCTGATGCTTTCATGATACACAAATGACAGATGGTATGAAAATAATTCCATATCTTCTGAAGTTTGATTTTCCCACAATTTAGAAAGTATTTTTATATGATTTATATGATTATATAAAAATCATATGATTTTTAAAAGTATGATTATAAAAAGCTGCAGTCTGGCTTACTGTTTCTTACTTTCTGCACAAGGTCATGTTGCTTACCATGGGTCTTGGGGTTGTCAATGGGGCAAGGGGAAGTCAACAATTATACTGAAAGTGCCCAGGCTTATTGAAGCCTCACTCCCTTTTTTCATGTGTGTGACACACATTATATGCCTGGGAAAATGGGTGGTCTATGATCTCCTGATCATGTTCACTATTTTGACACTGTGCGGTGCACTAGCAATGAATGCATGCAGGCGTATGCATATGTGCATATGCTTATAATTAGTCTGGCCAATCTGTTAAGGGCGTGAGTCCAGATTGATGATCAATCTGGTAATCCTAGAAAAAGAAGGAAAAATGAATTTTGTGGCTCCTTCCTTGCCTCTGTATCTGCAGGGAGAGGAGTTCCCTGCATTCTTCACAGCAAGGCTTCCTCTAAAAAGAACAAGTGGAATTCCAGCGTAATTTACATCAGAAGCAAAGTCTTCTGGAATGTGTGTTATTCCAATGCATTTTATCACATGACATTACATTTATAGTTCCGTACATCCAAATAGAGTAAAGCTGAAATGTTTGGCACGAAAAGATACTTTGGTATCTGAAGTATACTTTGGTATACTTCTTCAATACAATTGGACAGAATGCTATAATTTAATTTGGATGCACAGTGCCCATTAATTAGTTTAGGCAGGGCTGAACAACTATAGAAAAATTATACATATTAGCTTGAAATAATGATACTTGGTATTCTTGACTGAAAAACAGACTTTCGTTTTTTATAGTCTCATATTGCACCACTCTTACATCAGAGTAAGTAGATACTGTTTAATCATTCCCCACTCCCTTCCTCCCTGAAAGAACAACCCAACTGAGAAGTAATGGCAAGAAGCTGGATGTTCAATGTAGTTCTTCCTGAAAGCACGAAACAGAAATGCCCAATTGGCACAAAGCTCATGCCAGGCCTTCATTCCAAACAGGTGTTCTTAATAAAGACGAGAGCAGAAATTGGATGATAGGCAAAGTTTTGGGGCACTTTGTTTATGTTCTAAGCATTAGAAACAGAATGGGAAAGTTAAAGCACTGGGTCTTGCAATCATGATCAGAAAAACCTATATGGAAAGAGCGAAGCAATGGATTTTAAGTGGGCCATGAAGACAGAATACTGAAATTGCTAGTGCCTTAAACCAGAAGAGCTCTCTGCTCTCTGTTAGCTGGTTTTTCAAATCAGTACTGAAGTGAATTAAAAAGAGTTTGGGACATTGGTTTAAGAATGCCCTCATGTGGCAAGATTTTTACCTCATAATATCAAGAGACGAATGTTGCTTTCAAGTGAATAGTTCCTAGTGCTACTTCCTGCAATACTTTTGCAAGTATTCCATCTTTTCCTCCAAAGACACTTTGGAAGAAAAATAATATAAAGACAGTGGGGAAAGTAATCTGACACTGTGCATATGATCCCATATTTTGTAGCACTTGATGTTGGAGAAGATTCCTGAATCCTGAGATACGATGAGTAGCCAAGTAGCCAAGAAAACAAATTAATGGACCATCAAAAAAGCAACCCAAAGCAACTCATTGGAGGCACAAATGACCAGGCTCAAATTATTCTACTTTGGACATATTATGCAAAGACAAATACTCTGGCTCCAATACTGGGAAAGGAATGATCAGTAGCAAAGCAGATAGAACTGTAGCAATATGTGCCATTGGGAGACCTAAAGGACTGAGTTGGGGACAGATCCTCATTGAGAAACTCTAAGTTATTGTAACAATTGAAAAGTATCTGATAGGACATAACCAAGCAGTACTATACACACACCTAGAAACAAGTCACACTGAACATTTTTTGGAAGAAAAATAATAATGTAGAACTTTTCTACATTGTGGAGTAGAGCTGAGGGGGGAATGATTGATTCTTTTATGTGCCATTTTCTGGATCTGAATATTTTTTTTAATAATACCTACATTTTAAAAGCCGCTTTAAAAATTTTTTTGAAGTGGTAATGTAAACTCTGTTTTTTCCAGGACATAGCTGGATTCCACTGCTCACTGCTGCCTGCTCCATCTGGTCAAGAATAACAAAATTTCCAAACTAGATCAGATGAGTTGATGGTAGTGGCACCCAATGGTAGTAAGAGGTGTTTTGCTCAATCAATAGTCAGGAGGGCACCTCCAAATTATTGGAAAATGGCAAGGTCAGATGCTCTGCTCTGGTTGCATTCTCGTGGGCAGAAAGGAAGCAGATTGCATATGTATGTATCTCATTTATAAACTGCTGCAGTCTCAACATCCCACACGTAGACAGGGCTCCTTCCAAAATATGGCTCAGTATCTAAAACTATAAGAATCAGAACATTCAAGGGGAAGGCATCATTCAAGGGGAAGGCATTACTGCAATTTTTAACTAAGCACTCTTTGCTTCTGCCACGAAAATCATAACTCTTCCCCAATAAAATGGAAGAGGTGACTCAGATTGAGTATGAAAACTGCCCATTAAATTCAGCTAAGGCTGAGGGCAGTAGTCCAATTTTGTCCGATTCAGAATTTTAAACTAAATTATGCCTTGTTAGTATTTGGATAGGAAACCGCCAAGAAATCCTAAATCCACTTGCAGACTGGAGTGGAAGGCTGCAAAACTTCTGCCTCGAACCTTACCATGAAAACTGCATTACATTCATGAGCATCCACACCGCTCCTAACCACATGTTGTTTACGGGGCTGTTACAGTAAGTCGCCTCTGCTTCCCTGAAGGTCACCTCCACCAGAGGGCGAAGGAGCGGCAGCCAAAACAGCAAAGTGGGCCCGGCGGCGTCTCTTCCCATGACGCCCCCGATGCTTTCGGCTGGCTGGAGTTCGGGACCCAAAGAAGAGAGCGAGGAGGCTGACAAGAGCCAAGTGGCTGGCGACAGAGGTGCCCTGAGGGGATGGTGCAGAGCCAGAAGCACGAGTCGGACTTCATCCAGCAGGAGAGCCGGAGCGACATGCTCTGGTCCAGGACAAACAGCTGCTCTTTGGTGCCGGGTCAACAGGAACACGATGGAGCAAAACATCTGGTGGCAGATTTGGAGGCAACAAACAAGACAGCGACAAGGACAAGAGCCTCTGGCTGGCCTGAGGCCCTCCCCGTTCACTCTTCCCGAGGGCAGCCGAAGGGCACTTCTGTGATGCGCATCCCCTGAACACGTGACTGTGAGGCACCATTAGAAGTTGGGGCAGGTTGATATACATATATCTCAAAGTGACAAACTTTCCTGCCTCCCATGCAATGGTCATTCTATAGGCTACATCAAGAAAGATGGCTTTGTTCCAGAAACACCAATCTAGTTATCTTCAAAGCCCATCATCTCTGGCCGGTTGCAGTGTCAGCTACAGATTACGGGAATTGAAGTCTAATGTATTTGGAGGGAGCCAGGATTAGGAAGGCTATTCCAACGTGAAAGAGAAAAATCATATTTGGAAATTCTGCAAGTGAACAACTATTCAAACCTTGGATTGGGCCGAAATGTTTTCTGAACACCAAAGGTCTTGATCCAAACGGAAACTCACATTTCTAAGGCAACTAGACTATTATTCAGTATTTAAGATATACTAGATAGGATGATCTGGCATATAAATTAACTATGGAGAAATTTTAAATTTAAAAATCAGCAAAACATACTCACTACTGATTTGAAACATTACGGCTCTTTGTTTCCCTCTCTGGACACCCTCCTCAATGCATTGGAAGCAATGAAAAAACTTGTTTTCTTTTCTCTGTGTCAAATATTAACATTTTCCTTTATCAAGTTGTTAATCGTTGGCAAAGGCAAGTTTATTTCTCCTGTTAAGGAATTATTCTAGGACTACCTATCCACTAACTATACAGCCGAAATAGAAGAAATACACACAAACACACATATCAGTAACTTAATCAGTATTTACAACTTTAATTCACATTGTAACGAACATTTTGCAAAGCAAACGTTTGCCATTCTGGTTTGAATAAGAAGACAGCGGTGCAACTGCTGCCACAATTCAGCAGGCCATTCCCACACAGTGGGAATGTGATTTGAGCAAAAGGGCTGACTCAATTATCTCCTTCCTCCAAAAATTTCCTGCAGGACTTAGAAATGGTCAAATGCAAGGAGAGGATGTGTTGCTTCAGCATTGTTAAACCCTTTGGTTTTGCGGAGCTCTGTGCAACATCAAAGGCCTATGGCCAATGCATGGCTTCTTCAACTTGGCTAACATGTTTTACCAGTTACTGGAAGCCATGAAGTTAGTGGGCATCATAGCACATGGCCTTTTCTTGCACAGGAATTGTCTTTACACTCTGGTTGAAGCATCATGCATTTGTCTTGCTTCTCAGGCCTTCTCTGTGCTCCAAATAATACAGCCTTTGCAATACTGGCAAGTACGAAGTTAATATCCCTTCAGCAGGTGGGGAGGAATAGGTGGGACTGTCCAAACTTATCACACTAAATCTTGCTGATGTTTGGAAAGAACAATGAGATGTAGTGGCAGATTGGTGAATTGGGTCATGCAGGAGGAATGCAGCAGGAATGTGCAAAACGTACTATTCTGCAGCAGCTTCTAAAAACTACACCATAAATGACTTTCTGTTCTGTAAATCTATGAGACTGCCCTAGAATGGCCAGACTGACATAGTCAGGAAGAAAACAGAGAACTCCAGTGTTCTTTGCAATATTCCAGTGGCAGAATATTAGATTTTGCACATAATAAAATGCAGATAGAGCCACAATAAACACCAAGGACTTTCGGGAGAAATAGGCTACACTGCATAAATAATAGGCACCCATTTCTTAATAGCCATTCCCATGCCTCAGGAGTACAATTAATTGATTGGAGGCAAATCTGAGATTTGGATTCAGGATAAGTAAAGGGGCTAGCTAATCTTAACTAATCTTTCTTAGTGAAAAGAATCAACTGAGTTAGAATATTATGAAAGAACATAAATTTATGTACATGAAAGGGGTCTCATCATGGGAGAAAACATATAAGATTTGAAAAAAATTCTTATAGTTACTTTTGGGCAGTGACTATAAACAAAAACAGCAAGTATCCTAAATGATATTGTCCTGTTTTCACATTTGCACTTCATGTTAATGAAGTTAACATGTGAACTCAACAAGATACCTCTGCCTTTAGTAAACACTTCACAATCTGATTTAAATGCTTACTTTACCTTTTCAAATACTGAGGGCAGTTTATACTGAAATTTATAATATCATGGTGAAAAGTTAACTCTCATTAGATTGGTGTGGAATGCACAAGAGAAATTTCAATCCAGTAGAGAAATCATTTTAAAAATCCCTCTGAAAATCCAAATTATGCTCAATTGAAAAGAATTACTTTTGTCACCTATTTTTTTTAGGGAAAACATAGAAAATCTGTATTTTCACTTGTATATGAAATGCCCACAGTTTGATCTCTATATCTTCAGATATTGGGCTTCTTATCATTCTGTGCTAAGGAGCATGAAAGTCAATGTGCCTTCTCTTGTCTATTCCTCATCTCATCTTTAAAAGAGTCTTTCTAGGCTCATCTGCTTTTGCTATGTATTAATTGCACGTATAGCTTTATTTGGGAACCTTTATGGGCTTTCAAGCAGTTTTTCCTCCAGATTCCGATCAAGATCTACTTAGCGTAAGGATCTTTAGCAGCACCAAATATCTTCAGACCTTCTACATGTATATCCATCTTAGGCCTCAGGGCTTCCTTAAGATACCTGGAAATCACCTGGAAGTTATGAAGAATGGAACTAAAATTGAACTTCCTGGCAGTTTAGGGAAAGAGAGTTTCATTAGACCTTTGCAACCCCCTGGAGGCAATCTGCCTACCCACTCCCTCTGAAAAGTTTGGTTTCAGAGAGGAAAAATCTACCAAATTACATGTATGATGCTTGCACAAGCTTTGGACATTTGCATTTGTTATCATCAGCTACTTCTTGAACCATATAGTAAGTGAGGAGGGCAAGGTGATTCTCTCAGTATCTGGGTTGTGTGGAGAAAAGAATTAAAAGTCATAATGCTTCCTACCATGCAGAAAACTAATTTTTTAAAAAACACTGGCAAATACTGACACAGGCTAGAGTTTCAGGACAGTAGGAGTCCCCCTACAAGTTCTGTAAAAAGGGAGTTAGCAGGCCCATAGAGAAAGGCTTCTTTTGATTAGTCCTCCAAGATTCTTCTCAAGTGCTAGGCTGTGTTGGTTGCGGTGGGATGTATGGTGGAGGAGCTGCAGAAGAAGAAACTGACCATTAGTATAAGCTTAGCAGAACTTTGCCAATCTTTGCTAGTCTTGAAGATATAAAGCAAGGTTAGACTTTAGTACTTGGATAGGAAACTACCACAGTTAAGCCAATAAATTGTCATACACTAAGTTGGACTTGAAGCAAATTTTTACAGAAACGCCAGAAGTCTAATTCAAGGTTAGATGTTTGCCACATATATGAGGATTACAAAATTACCAAACTCAGACCTGTAAAACTCCAGATCGCTACTAGGTGATAGTAAAGGGAATTCTTTGTTGTCATCTAGTGGTCCTCACCTATGCAGCCATGATATAGAAGTGCTACAGAAATGTCATGTTTCGATATATTTTATTCTGTTACATTGCTACATTTCATGTTACTGTAATATTTAGGGGGATAAGCCTTTTATTTTGCCTTGCTTTACTCATGGCCATTTGGGTTTTATAGGACAAACCTATCTCCATGTTTTTCTTCGTTTTTGTTCCTATAACCTTAATTTTCCTTTCCTGCTGTCCCATGTTATTTCAATACATCTTCAGTTTTAATCAATCTTTGTCTTACCAATTAAGAGATGATGAAGAGATTAAACCTCTCACATGAAACTCAAGTAAGGTTTACCCTTGTCTAATCAGAAGCATTAATAAAATTTCTTCTATCTACACTAACCTAGATTTGTTCCTTGCCTGTGACTTAATGAATATTGTGGAACATTTGTGTGTGGCATTTTCTTAACAAGGTCTCTAAAGAATTGCAATTCTTATAATTCTTTGCCCATGCTTGAATGACATTTTGAGAGTTCATGCTGAATATGTCTGCACCGTACCTGGATAGGAAGTAAGTCCAGTTTATCATTTATACTCTTTTCTTACCTGAAGGATTGTAGTATGGTGGCCCAGGTGGATATAGAGGATACTGTGCTGGAACTGTAGGTGGGTAGGAAAACACAGGGGCATATCCAGGATGAAATGCTGGCCCTGCTTTTGGATCCATAGGATAAGGGTCTGGTGGCTGATCAGGATAACCAGAAAGTGGAATCTCTTGACCTGGATTTGATAAACTTTTATTAAGTGCATGGTCTGCATTGATAGTAAATCTGTGGAGCAATCTGGATTTGAAGGAGAAGAGGCGGCTTGGAGCATGCATGTACACAGGCATCATATCTGTTGGAAGCCACACCTTTTCCCAGCATTATAACACAATTCCAGGAAAATACATGTTTGATTTCAGGAGATGCAGTAGGTATAATCTGTTCTCTGGTGTGCATCATCACCTTTCCTCCTTTGAATCTATATCTCCACAAACATTATTGATAATTCTGCATGTTATAAGGCCACCTTCTCCCAATTTGCTAGTTTGTAGTAGAGATGTGTTGGATTGCAGCTGCAATCCATTTCTCTGGCAGCCTGACTCTGGAAAAAATTCTCCCATCAGAATGCTCCTCTAAGCAGCATAAGACTAATTGCAAATATGATCTTATATCTATGAGAAAGAAGATTTTGGTAGAAAGCCAAATGTAGCTGACAAAATAATGAAGGCAAGAATGAAATAAATTTCAATAAGATAATGCTACTTTGAAGCAAAATACGGAGCTCTGCAATTGTAATAGGAAATTCCCAGTTTCCTTTGTAGCGGGAATTAAAACATATGTCTTCCCTTCCCACCTTGTTGAAATGCTGTTTATGATATTATCAGTCAACGGACTCCCTCCAGCATTCCCAGTTTCCCCCCAATCTCTCCCAGTAGGCCACAACAGAAGGCCATTTTCTACCTTGATAAGGAGTCTGCATGTGATGCCGTCGCTGGTACAAGTAGCAGCAAGAGCACAGGAAGCAGCAGACAATGGTGGCAACAATGGCCACAAAGAGAATCACAGCTGAAGCGATGCCAGCAATGGTCCTCGGGCTGCAGAGCACAGACAAAGATAAATTATGTTCATGCTACAGAATCTGCTATTGAAACAGATACTCTGCTCTACAAGAAAGAGATGGATGAATTCTCAAAAAGCCAGTCCTCCCCACCTTCACAAGGTATCTTTGGGCCCAGTTAAAAAACAAAGAAAAAAAATCTGTCAAATATGGCAAAGGACTTTTAAAAATATAGCAGATGACCAAGGAATCTCTTCCTGATTTATGTAATATTTTAAAAGAAGTATGTAGTAGCAATAGCACCCAGATATTATTTGAAGAAGGCTTCTTTGTTTGAGACCTTGGATGGATCGGGGTGTCGTGAACACTGTCAAATAGACAGTCCAGGAAATGATGCACAAAAGAACCAGTGTGAGGGCAGATTCTCACATTGCTGTGATCATGGACTTTTAAAACAAAGATGGGTTTTAGCAAAGCTGCTTTAAAAAATGCACAGTTTCCCCAGTCCTTCTGTGGCCTGCTTGGGCCTATAGGGATGGAAGAAGGGGAAAGATAAGGAGATTTCTGGTTGGTTGACCATGAATTCCTCAAACAATACCCCCCTTCAAAATTCACTTAGAGGAATTTCATGGAAACCATGACTTCCATGGGCTTGTCCAGATTATCCAGAGCCCAACTAGTAATAGTGGTCACACTCCCGATTTGGTGTTCTTGTCAGAGCAGTGTCTACGTGACCTGGAATTGGTGGACCTGTCCTTGATCCCCTTATCATGGTCAGATCACAGTCTGGTGCCAATGAATTTCTCAAAAGCTTCACACACACACCCGCAGGGAGGTGGGACCTATTAGATTGATCTGTCCCCATCGACTAATGGACCCAGATGGAGTCCAGAAGGGGGTTATAACTGCAGATCCATTATGTAGTCCAGCCAAACTCTTAGTCACTTTTCGGAAAAGAAAGGTGACTGAGGCTCTGGATAGGATTGTACCCTTGCGACCTCTCCTCACCCATAGATCTCTCTGTGCCCCGTGGTATACAGAAGAACTGAGAGGATGAAACACATGAGGAGATGTCTAGAGCGCCACTGGTGGAAGACAGGAGATGAACTCGATCGAACACAGGTAAGGCCTACCTTGTGGCGATTCATGTGGCGAAGTGTAAATACTTCTCCACACTAATTGCATCTGCAGATAATCACCCAGTGACCCTCTCTAAGGTGAGCTGTCTCCTCCTAGGAAAGGAGATTTAGGTCTACCTGAAGGGGCGCGGTGAGGAATTTGTGGATTTTCTGGAAGACAAAATTGCTCGACTTCATTCCCAGTTAGATGCCGGTATGATTGCTGGTCTGGTGGAAGCTCCTGAGGCAGGTTCTTGTCCTGTTATCTGGGAATAGTTTGACCCTGTTGCTCCTGAGGAAGTGAACAGGATCCAAGGAAGTATGCGTGCAAGCACTTATGTTTTAGACCCATGTCCCTCCTGGCTTGTAAAAGCTTCCCAGGAAGTGGCAGGCGGATGGACTCTGGAGGTGATTAATGCTTCTCTACAGGAGGTGACAGTGCCCCAGCACTTTAAGGAGGCTGTGGTCTGCCCTCTTCTGAAGAAACCATCACTGGACTCCCCCAGTTGGATAATTTCCAACCTGTTTCCAATCTTCCCTTTTGGGGGAAGGTTGTTGAGAAGATGGTTGCACAGCAGCTAAAGAGGTTTCTGGATGAAACAGATTATCTCGGCCCCTACCAGTCAGGATTCAGGCCTGGATTTGGGACAGAAATGGCATTGGTCGCACTTTTGGATGATCTCTGGCAGGAGTGGGATGGGGGTAGTGCATCCATCCTTGCTCTACTTGACCTCTCTGTGGAATTTGATACCAATGACCATGGGATTCTCCTGGGGCAGCTTCAGGGAATGGGAGTGGGAGGCCTTGTGCTGTCTTGGTTCACTTCCTTCCTCTGCGGCCACTCTCAGTCAGTGTTGATAGGAGGGGAGACATCCAGCCCTCGCCCACTGCTTTACAGGGTTCCACGGGGCTTGGTACTCTCTCTGCTCCTGTTCAACATTTATATGAAGCCACTAAGTGAGATCATCTGTCACCATGGACTGAGGTATCACCAATTTGCTGATGATACTCAGCTGTGTCTCAGCCAGTGGTGAGTTAAATATTGCTGTGTCCTCCCTCTTGCAATGCCTGGAGGCTGTTAGGGACTGGATGGAGAGCAACAGGTTGAAACTAAACCCATGGAAGACCAAGTGGCTCTGGGTTTGGGGTTTGTTGGCTCAGGGAGAATTGCCATCTTTGGTCTTGGATGGGGTGGCACTATCCCAAACAGACCCTGTGCATAATCTAAGGGTTTTCCTGGACTCATAACTCCTGCTTGAAAAGCAGGTGGCAGTCATGACCAGGAGGGCCTTTGCACAACTGCGGGTTGTGCACCAATTATGCCCTCTCCTGGACCAGTGCCCTAGTCACTTCTGTCTTGATTATTACAACACGCTCTACATGGCGCTACCCTTAAAGAGCATCCAGAAGCTCCAGTTAGTGCAAAATGCAGCGGCCTGTGCAGACCCCCGTGTGCACATGTGTCACCTGTCCTGCAGGAGCTGCATTTTTGCAAAATGCAGCGGTTCTGTGCAGACCCCCGTGTGCACATGTGTCACCTGTCCTGCAGGAGCTGCATTTTTGCCATTTGCTTTCAGGTGCAATTCAAGATGCTGGTTGTAACCTTTAAAGCCGTTCATGGCTTGGGACCGGGTTATCTGAGGGAATATCTCTTGCCGGTCACATCTATCCGACTCATTAGAGTAGGGAGACAGGGAATGTTGCGGGTCCCACCCCGAGGGAGATACACCTGGTGGGACACAGAAGGGCCTTCTCCGTGGTGGCTCCCTCTTTCTGGAATATCATTTTCCCAGAGATTAGAATGGCCCCCACTCTAGCACTCTTTCAGAAGGCACTGAAGATCTGGTTTTGCCAGCGGGCCTGGGAAACCCAGAGCAGGATGAAGCCCATCAAATGGCTAGTGTGTTCTGCTGTCATCGGGGCAGGGGGTGGGAATTGGGGGGTGATTTTTTTTTATTTTTTTTTTCAGATTTTGTTCTATTGTACTTTATTAATTTATTTGATTCTTTTTGTTAGCTTTTGCTTTTTATTTTTATTTTTTGTTTTAAATATGGTTCTACATTGTATAAGCTGCCTCAAGGCGCCATAGGCAGCAATATAAATTAAATAAACAAATTCCTAAATACATTTGTGCATTCCTACCAAAGAGTCAATTTAATTAAGATACAAACATATGGGCTTATTTTTTAAAATATTTAAAAAAAAACTACAAAAAATAGTTTCAAATCCCACAGTTAGAAATGTAAGAATCTCCACTTTGTGCTTCAGCAACCACTGCAGAAATAAATAAAATCATTACAACTTTTCAATACTATATTTAAATTCAACACTTCAATATTTTCAATACTCTTGCTATCATCATTATGGTTGAAAATGAAAACAAAAATCACAACTTCATTCAAAAGAATATCAACAGGACAGTTAGTCAAACTAAGTAGAAAACGTGAGAGCAGAACAAAAATCTTGCTCCAATGCTTTTGAAACAGGACACTTTAATTAAATTTAAACTTTTTTTATCTTTTCAGGATTATGAAGCTCTGTAAGGCCTAGTCTCATTTGGGAATGATATCCAATATCCACCATTAATTCCTGAACAAGACTTTTCCAGCTCTACTTTAGACCTAATTAAAGGAAATGTGTGAGGGTATACCAGGTATGTGTAAGAAACTCTTCCTACTCCACATTCCTAAAATGGTTGGAAAATTTAGGCAAGTAGATCTATGTATCAAAAATTATCTATTAGAAGTTCTCTTAACAACACCCAACAACCTTTATATATATTTGTCTACAGTTTAATTATCAGTCTCATGTTGCTTTTTTAAAAAAATTAAATACTTAGAAGCCAATGGTTACTTACTTGCCTTTGGAAGTTTTTGCTGTTCTTTGACAATGAGAATTAGAGATTTCAGCCTCTCCACCTTCAACTCTTATAAAGTGTGCAACTAGTGTCTCATTTCTCAAGCTATATAGCAAGAGTATATGGGTTCTGGCTTAGCAAGTTATGTGAATCAAGCTTTATGGCTTATAAACCATGGGTTATGGCAAGAGTTCATAATCAAGGCACAAATATCACATGTGGCTCATGAAAGTTTTGGGTAGTGGTTCCATTATACAGATTTAACTGCAAGGGAAACTGGATTTGATCAGGACAGGGAAGAAAAGAGAGCTTGATTCTTTCCCCAGGGCCTTTTTTTCCAACCATAATTACCATTACTGCGGTAGCGCAGTGGTTAGAGTACTGTACTGCAGGGTAGTTCTCTTGACTGCTGGATGCCTGCAATTTGGCAGTTCAAATCAAAGCAATAATCAAATTATTTAACCCAGCCTTTCCTAGCTTCATGCATTTTGAATGACTTTAATTTTAATTAAAGAGCCTTGGTGGTGCAGCGATTAGAGTGCAGTACTGCAGGCTGCTTCTGCTGGCTGGCTGCAATTTGGCAGTTCAAATCCCACCAGGCTCAAGGTTGACTCAGCCTTCCATCCTTCTGAGGTGAATAAAATGAGGACTCATATTGTTGGGGGAAATACGCTGACTCTGTAAACCACTTAGAGGGCTGTAAAGCACTGTGAAGCAGTATATAAATCTAAGTGCTATTGCTATTACTACAATTACGTAGGAAGAAATTTGACTTCAGAACACTGGACACCCTCCTAAGAAAGGATGAAGCATCTGTTCCCCATTCCATTCTGCTCATCTAATCAGACTGATCTCCTGGCTATATCTCAGTCATAAAAACAAAGCACAAAGCCGAAAGCAGCAGCCTGAAGAGGGCAAGTGGGACCTCATCAAAACATCGCCAAGATACTCTCTATCTTATACGGGAAAAGACCCGAACATACCAAGACCTGCTTATTTGTACCCGTGAAAATCTACACACACACACATACACACACATATATGGGTTCCCTTGAAAATCTACACACACACACACACACACACACACACACACACACATGAGGGGTTGCTTATATCCCTCTGCTTTGTTCCTTTTGGCACTTCAGAGGTAACTCTAAGTCTTCAGTCACAATCTTGATGCTTTCAACCACCTTCTGTGGCTATTACATATTTTTACCCAAAGGCCATGCAGTGCTTTTGCTGCCGTTCAGTGAGAAGGTTCCTGATATCAAAGCAGCAGAAGCGATGGTAGCAGTCACCACAGCAGAAAGAAGGGAAGTTGCAGTCGATGCCACGGTGCCAGGAGCCATTTCTGTCTATATACCACTTGCAATCTTCATCAGCTGAGACTGGAAGGAGAAAGAAGACACTCCTTTTATCAGTTCCATAGAAAATAGAAAGCAGTGAAAAATCCTCTGAGAACACTGTTCAGGGAACACCCTGAAATTTCCCACACATAAGTCTCTAGGAATAACTCAAGGACCTATAGTCAAAGGTCTTCCAGAATTTTGCAAGCTATCATTACATGGTCTTTCACAATAGCAGGGCCATCCCAAAATTTTAAATTAAACTTGAAAAATGTTTGTGAGATCATTAGATCTTACAGAATCATGTAAGATGTTCTGTGACATTAGGTAAGAATGCCAAAATCTCCTTATCTTCTTGCAAGGTTTTGGTTTTCTTGAAATCTCACACAATTTGCGTACGGACTTGTACGTTTTTCCAATTTTTGTAAAAAAAATATTTTTATTCAATTAATTTAATTTAATTTAATTAATTACACTATTAATGGTTTTGTCATAAATTCACAATCTATTGTACCATTCACAATCCCAAATTGCTGCTGAATATAAACATCATTCTCTATCTCTACTTTTTAAATATAAAAACAATAATGTAGAAGTTGGCAACATAATGAAAATTGATATTTTCTTTGGTAGTTATAAGACTCCCAGGCTTAATATTTTTCAGATCTTTTTAAATGAAAAAAAATAGTAGGAAGCTGCTATGTAACAAAGTAAAGTGCCAGCTTCTAGAAATATTAGAATGCTTCAAAGCATAACAGAAATTACAATAGATATTTATACAATTTAAATATACTAGGAGGACATACGGGTAGTCCCTGACTTATAACAATTTGAGCCCAAAATTTATGCTGTTAAGTGAGACATTTGTTTAGTGAATTTTGCCCCATTTTAGAACTTATCGTGCTGCAATCGTTAAGTGAATCACTGCAGTTGATAAGCTAGTAACCCAGTTGTTAAGTTAATCTAGTTTTCCCATCAACTTTGCTTGCGAGAAGGTTGCAAAACATAATCACATGACCTTGGGACACAGCAACAGTCATGAACATGAACCAGTTGTCAAGCATCTGAATTTTGATCACACAATTATGGGAATGCTGCATGGTTGTAACTGTGATAAACAATCCTAAGTCGTATTTTTCAATGCTGTTGTAACTTTGAACTGTCATTAAACAAAAGCTTGTAAGTCAAGGGCTACCTATAGTTCAGTATTTTCTTAGACAGTATGGGAATTTGCCTTCTACAAAACAAAAGGAAATGAGAAGCTGGTATAAGAGACAATATCTTCTGGGGACTGATAAACATCATTTTGTCTTCAAGGAAAATTGTGTATTGGCCATGATCATCATGACAACCATGTTCTATAAAAATTACAGTATAAACATCAACATAAACTCTGCTTAAATTTGTAGATTATTGCCCCAATGCATTGTTTCTTTTATCAAAATTAAAACAGATTGTGAGCTATATGCAACATATGGCATGTTCAGATATAAAATACATGCTCTTGATCATTGTTGTAACAGGTAAGTGAATATGTAAATTGTCATCACTATGTAAAGTTGTATTATTTGTTACTTAAAAAAAAACTTTATGGGCAAATTAATTACATGAAACCTTGTATCATTAAAATAAAGATGAGGGCTACATACTTAGTTTGTTGTATTTCTTAGAAATACAATTGACTATGCATTTATAAATGCTGTCAATAAAAAATAGTGTATGGTACATATGTTAATCATGTTATGTCAAATTTAGCAGAGCAGAGGAAGATAAAACTGAAACTCTTGTACTCTCTGGCATGCTTAGGTTTGGCTATGGTTTTTTATTACCACCCAGAATATCAAATGAGTTCATTCCTATGATTCAATTCCCTTCATTTAAACATGTGACCTCCATATATAGAACACGACCAGCTGTCTTCAGATGACTGGAAGTGCTTATCCTGCATTGCAACCATTTTATTAATTACAGTTAGACTGTGCCTCTTTTCCAAAAGTTCAAGGGATGTATACAATTCTGACCCTTCACACATGTTTTTGACAAGAGAGTGAGACCCATTGCTTTATTATGCTTGCCATTTTTTATTTTTTATTGATAAAATTATAGTATCTTTGATTGTTGTGAGCTGTCCAGAGTTATTGATGGTTGGGCAGCATATAAGATTAATACATTATTATCATTATTATCATTATTATTATGTTTGCTCACATAGTTCAGCCAGCTGTTTAGACTGGATTTGGCATTTTCATCCTTCCTGAGGATCTGGGATAGGCAGACATTATTATTTGATGATTTTTAAAGTTATTGCAAGATCCAAGTACTTTCAAGGAAAGCTGCTTTTGCCACAGTCATCTTTTATTTGCAGATATTTTGTGATTTTCTCACATTCTTTTTCTTCTGTTTTGCTGTCCATTATCCAGTTCTTTTGGGCAATAACAATAACAATTGTTAAATCTGGGGTGTTATGTGGCAGATGCCTGTTGCTTAAGGACTTTAGAGTCTTCATTTTCTATTACTTTTTCTACTTTATGGTCTCATCAGTTCTTGCTTGCGGGCAAATGCATCACTGATACTACTTTGTCATGCTGTTGTTCATAGTCAGTCTGTGTAATCTTCTTGCTGTCACTAACTAAGTAGTCCATTGTTCCTTCAGCATCTTTGCAGAGCTTGAATTTCTTGTCTATTGCTTTCTTCTTAATGCTGGCTTTATATGCATTTGGCTTGGTCTTGTGCAGGCAAAATTTGCCCCTCTATCTCTTTCTTCAAGTTTCCTGCTCTTAATCATTGCCAGCTCTGCTTTGTTATCTGCTTTCTCTGCTATTTTTTTAAGTACTAGTCGCATAACATTTTGCCTTTTCATATCTCTTTTCTATTCTTCATTGGGTAGGCCAGTTTGGTCTCTCCATTACTCGGTAAGCCTTCATTGGGTCCCAACTTCAGTATATCCCCTTCATTGTCCTTTAATGATTCTATACTCCTTGCACAGGATTCATAACCTTAAAACCAATTTCCCTGCATATTTCTTTTATAGAGCATGATAGCTACTCACCACTATGCACCACTTATTAAAAATAAGAATACCTCTATTCTTTGCTTATTTATATGAAATAAAATTCAGTCACAAATGCATTGCCGATGATGACTCATGTGAACAGTATTATGAACATAAATAGTGTCTTTTTTTCAAATATGCACATTCAGTGCTACCTCCCACCACACCCTTTTCGCTAATCCAGGGGTCTCCAATCTTGGCAACTTTAAGACCTGTGGACTTCAACTCGCAGAATTCCTCAGCTAGCAAAGCTGCTCTAATCCATGTAAGGTTCTTGATTATTAACTGGATTAATGGAAATCTACAGCAGAGTTTTGCAGACTTGATCGGTTGGAATGAATCATGTTTATGAAAGGACTGGTGTTCAAAAGTGAGACTCAGGAAACACAAAGTTGCTCCATTCAGTCACTGAACAATAGGCCTCACGTTTCATTTTCTGTCTTATGTTACCTTTCCTTTCTTTGATGCTCTGTAAGAGAAATAATTGTATTTCTCTCTTTCTGTAGAGAAAAGCTGCAGCCTTCTTTTTTCCCTGGCACTGGATGACTATAAAAACCAATTAACAAATAAATCCTTTAACATGGTTTTATTAGTGTTTTTGTCATTTTAAAAGATGGAAGAAGGCAGCTGGAATTCCTCTCCATTGACACAATGAGGAGATGAAATGGCAAGGCAACATAAACCTAATCTCCTGACATATCTAGGCACAGAAAGATGTTAATGCATATTCATCAAGATTATATTTGTATTTTATAATTTTCTCCATTTTTTTCCTCTCCCACTATACTGTCTATCCAGACTTCTTCATCTTTTCTTTCAATAATTAAGCCCAGGGTGCTATATGGCAAGTGCTTGTCTTTCAGCCACTATAACACATAAATCCATATCCATTTGAACCTTTGATGATGAGCTCATGAAACGTAATTGATATTTCTTAAATTATTTATTGTTGAATTTGATTACTTTTTTATATTTTATTCTAGGATATTGCCAGGCCATGGGAAAGGCTTTCCCATAACAGAGTTTGGATAATTAAAATTTCTGGTCTTCAGTGCAGTAAAAGCACCTATCCCTTCTTGTATGTAAAACTGGGGGAAACTTTCCTTCTTCTTCAATAATTCTAGAGGAAAATGGGCATTTGCAGGAGGGCTGGATTCCTGCCTGAGTTATATCCTTCCTCTTTGTGAAAGGGAAAGGGTTTCTCTAGTCCAGTTTTCTTAACATCCCTTTTTCATTTCAAATCTTCAAATATGTATTCACCCTGAATAAACAGTCTGATAAATGTGCAATCTTCTGCAAGTAAAATTATTCAATGATTGATAGCCAGTATGCTCAACATTGTTCAGATGTCAGATTTCTCCATTAATAATTGGGCTCAACAGGTGATCTTGAGCCAATGATTCTCTCTCAAACAAACATAACTCTCAGGATTCTTTCCAAAAACCTAAAACTCTCAAAATAGGCAAGTTATAAACATAATGGTAAGTTAAAAAATACAACAAAAATAAATTGTTGAGGACTTTTTGTAGCATGACCAATCCCTATATCTGCTAGAAATCATGAGAATTAGCAATAGCACTTAGACTTATATATTGCTTTATAGTGCTTTACAGCGGTTTACGGAGTCAGCATATTGCTGCCAACAATCAGAATCCTCATTTTACCCACTTCAGAAGGATGGAAGACTGAGTCAATCTTGGTGGGATCCCAGCCTGGTGGGATTTGAACTGCCAAATTGCAGGCAGCCAGCAGAAGTAGCCTGCAGTACTGCACTCTAATCACTGCGCCACCGAGGCTCTTATTTTAATTAAATTAAAATTTTAATTTAATTTAATTAAAATTAAAGTCATTCAGAATGCATGAAGCTAGGAAAGGTTGGGCCAAATAATTTGATTTTGCTTTGACTACAGTAGTACTATAAGTACTATTTGTAGACTCACGATAAGATTAGAACCCTTCAGCTCCACTTCTTTAAGTTTATCCCACAGCTCCTGTGATCCCTCACCAGAACATCCATTAGCTATTGTATTAGTTGGACATGCTGTTTGAGAATTAAAATTGAATTATACAAGATATGGAGATGAAACATTGCACACCCTGTTCTTCTCAACGGTTTTTTAGAATACAAAGCCACTATCAAGAGGCCAAAAAACTAGCTACCTTGATAATATATCATTAACAGAGTTTGCAGATATAACATACCCATCCCAAGCAGGGCCTCATTGGAGAAACACCCTCAGGTTGTGTGAAAGAATGCAGGGAGTCTTAATCAGCTACAGGTGTCAGCACCATGGACAGCACTACACAAATGAATGACCAGGTTCCAAATACAAGCAGGGTTCCCTAATCCCAGTCGTGATCTTGAGAACTGCTGCACATCCAACCTGGGCAACAGGATACGAGATACTTTCAAACTGAATAAATTGCTTTACGCATTAAAAATGAAGCCAGCTAGATCCTTTCATCAAGTAATTCAGTAGCAATTCATCAGCCATAATTTCTATTTCATTCTACAATCCATTCCTTCCTACCTAATTTTATCTTCTCAATGGGTATATCATTTTTTTTTCCTCCTTGCCATTGGAATGTCCTGATCTTCAAGTATTTTGAACTTCCTTTCCTTCAAAAATCCACAACAAATTCTCATTTATCCCAGATTCAAAGAATTCAAAGTTCCACTATGGTATTCACCTTGGAACTGCCTTGAATGTGCTTGCTCAATTAAAGCCAGCAATCTTGGGCCATAAGCACCATCCCTCCATCTCATACGGTAAAAACAGAATTAATATTTTCTAACTTTCTGTGAAGTTGACAGAAGCACTTTGGCTCTAGCAATGGAAATCTCATTTAATGATTAGAAGTCTGTCCTTTCAGATGCTGTTCTACAGCCAAAAGGGATATTAGATGGTTTTTTTAATATGTCAAGATTTCATTCTAATTGTATCTATTTTTATTATGATTACAGATGGTATAAAAATAAAACAAGACCCAAGCAAATAGCACTTTACTGCACAAAGATCAGTGTAAATCCCAACTGTCAAAAGAAAGAAAGAAAGAAAGAAAGAAAGAAAGAAAGAAAGAAAGAAAGAAAGAAAGAAAGAAA
>BLBF01000041.1:2766033-2799358 GCA_015471245.1 Laticauda colubrina
CATCCTGGCCAACAGGTTCCAGGTACTTCTCACCAACATGCAGCATCGCCCAGAGACCATGAGGAGGATCGTGGAAGCTTGCTGCATCCTGCACAATCTCATGTGCACCCACTACCCAGTCTTGCAGAACAGGCTCGTGGACCTCCAGCAAGGCAATGGGGACATGGAGCCTGGGGAATGGAGGCAAGAGCAAAACCTGATCGACACTGAGGATGTGCAAGGGCCCAACAGAGCCTCACGTGAGGCGAAGAAGCAGCGCAACCTCCTGAAACACTGGTGCAACTCCCCAGCTGGAGCGGTGGAGTGGCAAGACAGGATGGTAGATGCTTAATGGAAGCTTCCTTCAGCCTGTCTCATCACACGGATGAGATTGGGCCATGTATGTTTGGTTGGCCTACAATGAACAGGGCGTTTAATAAAGAGTTGTGTTTATGTTGACATGTGTGGATCAATGCTTACATTGTAATTGACAATGAAGGGCCATTGGGGTAGCACCTGGGAGGGTGGACCATACAGTCCCACTATGCTTGCACTGGAGGTTTATCTATCCCACAACTATTACCCATCCCATAGGTATCCCTGCCCATCCCACAGGTATCCCTTCCCATCCCACGGCTATCTTAACCCATCCCAAGGTATCCCTGCCCATCCCACTGCTATCTTAACCCATCCCACAAGCATGCAAAGGCTAAACCATTTCTAAAAGTTTCCACCCAGACTTTATAGAAAAAAATTAATGAAGCAAGTATGTGAAACAAAGATAAACTTTATTAATAACAAGCTGTAAAATAAACATGACCCAAGTCAAGTGTCCAAATAAAGTCCATAAATATCCAGGCAGCCAGTCTCTTGTACTCCTCTTGGTCACTCGGAGGTGTGTGCCCAGTCTAAGGTGTTAGGGAGCAGGTGCTGTGGAGGTGGGTGCTGCTGCAGTGCTGGTCTGAGGTGTTATTGGAGTCCCTAGCCCCGAGAGGACAACAGGGGACGGTGTGTTGAGGAAGGTGTCGGACAGCTGGCTCAGCCCTGTGATGCTGAGAGGTCCTTCCTCCATGCCATGGGGTGTCAGCCCCAGTACTGAGGACAGATGTACTGAGGCCGGGCTTGGCTGTGGGATGGAGGAAGGAGCAGTGTAGTGGGGCTGCCTGCTCTGCAGCGGGGTGAGGATTGTCGTGGTTGGCATCGATGGCATCATTGGAACCGGTGGCAACGGTGTCGCCCGATGACTCTGTGCCTGAATTTGTAAGGGCTACTGTCTGTGCTGCTGGACCTCCAGGTAGCTGTAGCCCTGGTAGGTGAGGGGCTGTGGGAAGCCTTGGTATGGGAGGGACATCACCTGGGGTGGAGGAGCAGACCTGGACTGGGTGGGAGCAGGTGCCTCTGGGTCTGGAGGGTTGTTAAGCAGCGTGGTGATCCTCTCCTTCACCACCTGGTACTGGGGATCCACTATCTCCTTAAGGGTCTGGTTCACATAATTGAGGAAGGACTTGCAGTTGGAGGAGGAGGATTTGATGGGGACCAGCTGAGAGAGGAGACCTATGCTGGTGCGGATGGTGTCCCTGATCTCCACCAGGACCTTGTGGCTCTGTCCCTCCTGCGGTCCGGCTCTCTGCCTTACTGTGGTGGCGGAGGTGTGAGTGGATGCGGCTTCGGCAGCGGTGGACTCGATGTCTCCTTTCTCTCACCGCACCAGGGAGTCCTCATCGCTCTCCACCACGCTTTCAACACCTGCCCGGGGGTTCTCCGCCGTGGCACGCTCCACAGATACCTGCATGGAGACAGGGACTGACTCTCGGCCACCAGAGGACTGGCTCCCAGCAGGCTGCTGGAGAGAGAGGGTAGAGATTTGGGCTCCTGGTGCTCCTCGGTGGCGGACCTCACCCTCCAGGAAGCTGCACTTGGCCATGACATAGGTCTCTCTGTCCGTCAGCTTAACCCTGGCCTGGCCAGATTTTTTGCGGTGCAGCTTCCCGTACCAGGTGTGCATGTGCTTCCACCAGCCGAGGAGCACCTCCGAAGTGTAGCCCATACTCTCCGCCCTCTCTCTCCAAGCTGCCTGCTTCCGCTTGGTGTCCCTGTACAGCCGGTGTCCCTTCCGCCACAGATAGTCGTTCTCTCTCAGCCACTCCAGCACCTCATCCTCATGCGCTTCCTCAATGTAGTACTGCCTCCTATCCCATTGTTGCATACGCCTCTTCCTTCCTTTGGCAGGACCAGATGGGCCCTCATCAGAGGGGCTTCCAGGTTGTAGGGGCTGCTCCTCCACACCAACAGCAGCAGCAGCAGCAGCAGCATCACCAGCAGGATCATAATCATCATCATCAGCAGCAGCAGCAGCATAATCACCAGCAGGATCATAAGCAGCAGCAGCAGCAGCAGCAGCAAGACCAGGATGAGCAGCAGCAGAGTAAGCACCAGCAGCAGGGTCAGCAAGACCAGGAGCACAAGCAGAACAAGCAGGACCAGCAGGACCAGCAGGACCAGGAGCAGCTTCAGCAGAGTACTCAGCAGAAGCACCACTGCCAGGAGCAGCTACAGCAGAAGCTCCAGCAACAGAAGAGCGAGCCCAAGCAGCAGAAGCCCCAGCAGAAGATGAGTCAGGGACATGGGGCGGGAGGGTGGCCCTGTCCCTCTTGCCAGGGATGGCGGCAGGTTGCTGAGACTTTCGCTTCTTCCCCATGGTTGTGGGGTTGCTGGCTGGCAGGAAGGCTTGCAGGAAGGCTGGCAGGAAGGCTGGCAGGAAGCCTGGCAGGAAGCCTGTTAGGAAGCCTGGCAGGAAGGCTGGCAGGAAGGCAGGCACCAAGGCTGGCAGACAGACTGGCTGGCAGGGAGGCTGGAAGGCAGGCTGGCAGCAAGGCTGGCAGGGAGGCTGGAAGGCAGGCTGGCAGCAAGGCTGGCAGGGAGGCTGGAAGGCAGGCTGGTAGCAAGGCTGGCAGGGAGGCTGCCCAGGAGGCTGGGAGGCAGGCTGGGAGGCAGGCTTGGAGGCAGGCTGGCAGCAAGGCTTGCAGGCAGACATGCAGGCAAGAACTCGAGGTATTCAGCAGCAGGTCTTTCCTCAGAATGCTGGCCACGTGCGAGCTGCTTCCCTTTATATCCGGGGGGCTTGCGCAATGCATCCCCCCCGCATGCGCAATTAACGCTCGGCGTCCGTTAGGCTTCCGCTGTGCATCCGCTAGGCTTCCGCTCTGCATCCGCTTCATCTGCTGTGCATCCGTTCTGCATCCGCTTTTTCCGTTCCGCATCCGCTTTGCTGAGGCCCCCCGGAAGCCTAGCGGACGCGCCATCCGCTTCCATCTGCTGTGCTTCCGTTCCGCATCCACTTTGCATCCACCCTGCGTCCTCCCCGCGTCTGTGTTGTCCGCTCCAATTATGCAAATTTTCACCCCTTTTGAGCGCGGATACAACGGATGTAACATTTTTCTCTTCCGTTGTGTCCTTTTTGCATCCGTTGGGCAGTGTGACATGGCCTTAAGGAGCTAGTATGAACCTTCGAAATATATGTATCAATTTGAAAACAGAAAGAATGTGAGCCAAGCCCTCGTACAAGCAGATAAAAATGCTGCCTGAATTTTGCTCTGTGTTCCTTCAATGCCTGAGGGGACCCGTCTCTGCAGACACGTGAATAAAACCTTGTTTTCCTTGGATCAACGAATCTTTTGGTGGGTTTTTTATCTGCTTCCACCTCACAATTTGGTGCTCAACATGGGCCCCAATGGAATTTCGACTGGAGAAAAGGGACTGGGTAAGTGTGGCGCCACCGCCTCCCATTGTAGAGGGGCCCCTCCCTTTTCTCAGTTGGATCCCGGGGTAACTGCACTCAGCAGATGATCCTTGGAAACAAGAGAGAGAGAAGCCGGCCTGATGCTCTGGGAGTATCGTTGATCACCTGAAGTGGGGACGCCCACACTCCTTTCATCTCCGGGAGACCAGGGGTGTATCAGGTGAGTTTGTTGCCTTTTGGGATAGAAGAAGGGATATACTATCCTTAAATTCTGGGAATCCAGCGACTGCTGGAGGACAGTGTAAATCCCTGAGTTGGGAATCTCTGGGAGATTGTTGGCGGGCAGCGTGGAGAATGGGAAAGGGACAAAGCAAGTGTGAGACGTTCCAAGAGGGAACGGGTATTGAGATAGAAAAGACCCCGAGAAGGCTGATTCCGACTGACTCCCCATTGGGTCAACTACTACAACAATGGTCGTTGCCCCATCTGAGGACTTACACTCGGAGTCTAGAGAAAAAGAAAATGATCTACCTATGCCAATATAGGTGGCCGAAGTATCCCCTATTAGACCCTGAGTTTCCTTACCACTGGGATCCCGAAGGGAATACCAGCACGTACTGGATAACTCAGTTGAAAGAGTATATAGTGAAACATCGGATGAAGGAGCAATTACCCTATGTGGAGGTATGGTATCATGCTCACTTTGAAGGTCCAGTTCAACCAGAAACAGAAGTAGGACAGTTTGTCAGCAAGGTGGAGGAAAGCGAAACTGAGGACTGGATGGGGAGTCCACCGGCATCGGCTCCGGCAGTCCTGGCACCACCGCCCCTGCCAGCTCCAGTTGCCCAGGCTCCACCTCCACCTGCATATCCAGGGCTCAAAAGGGAACTGGCTCAATTAAACAAGGACCTAGAGAATTTGCCTCTAGGAGGAAGGTCGGCCAATCCCGTGTCGGCTTTCCCAGTCAGAGAAGTCCCAAATGGCATGAATGCGCAGGGGAATCCAGTCACCGTTTTCGTGGCTGTCCCTATAAAATCTGCTGAGTTACGGGATCTGAAAAAGACCCTTCCGAAACTCCATGAGAATGCTCATGAAGTGGCGGAACAGTTGGAATTGTTTCTGGGGCCCAATGAATACACATACCAAGAACTGATGTATATTCTTGGACACCTTTTCACCCCCGAAGAGAGGAACCTCATTAGGAAGTTAGCAATGGCTGCCTGGGATAGGAGACATGCAGGGCAACAGGGAGCAGTGGCTGCAGACACAAAGTTCCCCATAGCCAATCCAAATTGGAACATCAATGATGATGCTCATAGGGAGCACATGAGAGACATGAAACACATGATCATTGAAGGAATTAAATTGGCCATCCCTCAAGGGAAAAACTTGACCAAAGCATTTGAAATAACACAAGGAAAGGATGAGTCCCTGGGGGATTTCTGTGCTCGGGTCCATGAAGGGTTAACCAAGTACTCCGGAGTGGAGCCAGAAACCCCTACCTTCGAGACTCTCCTGAAGATGCAATTCGTCACCAAAGCATGGCCAGATATCCAGAAAAAGATCCAGAAGACAGAGGGATGGACTGATTTGGGCATGACAGATTTGATGAGAGCAGCCCAACAAGTTTTTGTGAACCGAGACTCAGTTAAAACCAAGCAGAAGTCTCAGATGATGGTAGCTGCTGTGCAAACGGCAGCCAAGAATGAAGTTAGGAAAAACAGGGAGACCCAGATGTCAGATCTGAGGCCAAGGTGGAGAGATGAAAGATCTCCCAGCAGGGAGTGGAGACCCCCGGTTAGGTGAGGAGGTCCAGGGGGCAATCGAGGCGGTCAATTCCTATGGCCATCCCAGAGTAGAACTTGCTTCAGATGCGGGAAAGAGGAACATTTTGCACACGAATGTCCCAAAACCCCAGAGGAACAAAGCTATGCCCTATACGATTAGGGAAGTTCCGGCTCCCCAAGAGGGACCCGCGGAGAGCCATTGGTAAATGTGTTTGTGGGTCCTGACCATCAGGAACGACTGTTCCTGATCGACACCGGCGCAAGCTGGACATCTGTATGCGATCCGGTAGAGGGAGCATGCAGGTCAAAGCAGACTTTAAAGGTGGTTGGGGTGAATGGGAAATCCCAAGAGTTCAAGATTTTGGAAGAGGTGAGATTGGAATTGAATGATGTGGTTACTGAAACCGAAATATTGTATATTCCGGATTCAGGGGTGAACTTGCTGGGAAGAGACTTGTTGGATGTTTTTGGAATGGAATTGTGGGATAGAAGGAAGGAAGTTCGCATGTGTATACTAACAACGGAAGATGAGGAGAAGATATCATCAGATGTGTGGGCAGGAGGTGAAGGGGTTAGTAGGATGGCAATACAGCCCATTCAGATCAAGATACAACCAGGGATAACTAAACTGTGGACTCCACAATATACTCTGAGTAAGAGAGGTAGGGAAGGGTTGAAACCAGCGATTGACAGATTATTGAAACAGGGACTGTTGGAACCTACTATGTCATCGTTCAATTCACCGGTTTTAGCAGTTATAAAAAAAGGATGGGAAGTATAGATTGGTTAATGATTTGAGCAGGATCAATGAGATAGTGGTTCCTAGATTCCCAGTGGTTCCTGATCCCTACACCATCTTGGGGCGGATCCCCCCCAAAGACAAATGGTTTACTGTGATAGATCTGAAGGATGCCTTTTGAGCGTGTCCTTTGGAGGAGAGGAGTAGAGACTTGTTTGCCTTTGAATGGAATGATCCTGAGAGTGGAAGGAAACAGCAGTTGAGGTGGACAGTACTTCCTCAGGGATATACCGAGAGCCCTTTGTTGTTTGGACAGGCGTTGGAAGAAAAATTGGTGTCGTTTGAGAGAGAGAAAGGAATCACCCGAATTCAGTACGTGGGTGACTTGTTGTTAAGCCCATGTCACACTGAACCAACGGATGCAAAGAGGATGTAAAACGGACAAAAAACCTTGCCATCCGTTGGTTAACGCGATGTATCAGTTCTGTACTCACTGCCTCCGTTTTGCTTCCTCTCTATCCGTCCAGCATCCGTTTTATGGACGTTTCATCCGCTCCAAAAGTTTTGGGCTGCCTAAAACTTTTGTGCGGAAAATGTATCCAGTTTGTCCGTTCTGCATCCGCTATGCATCCGCTACGCATCCGTTATGCATCCGATATATCTGCTAGGCGTCCGCTATGCATCCGCGCAACTCCATCCGCTTCAGCGGTAAACGGACGCAGGGAGGAAGCGGAACGGACGCGAACGGATGCAGAACGGATGCCGAGTGGATGCAGCATGGAAACAAAGCGTTTAAAATGGAAAAAACGTTCGCAGAGGGGACCTATCTCGGATATTAAGGATGTCTACAGGATGCCTAGAGGATGCCTAGAGGATGCCTAGCGGAAAACCTATACTGCCTATAAAAAGGGGGAGCAACTTGCCTGCATCTCACTTTCAGAACAGCAGCCCAGCGGTGCAGACCTCTGAAGCCTTCATCTGCCTCTTCCTCCTCCACAGCATCCAGTCATGTCCACCGTGGATTGTAACAAAGTCCTTTCGGCAGCCACCATCGTTCTGCAACAGTGCGAAGCCATCTGCAGGCTCTGTGAACACTACTGCGAGAAGAAAAGGAGCCACCCAAAAAGAGTCTGGGTCCGAAAATGGTTCACCAGTAGAGCGGAGGACGGACTGTACAACAAGCTGATGGAGGAGCTCAGGAGCGAAGACACTCGGGCGTTCCAGAACTTCATGAGGATGCCTCCGGCCATGTTTGACGAAGTTGTGCAGCGGCTGACACCCAGGTTGACCAAGGCAAACACCAGCTTCCGGCCCAGCCTGGAACCTGGGCTCAAGGTGGCACTCACTCTGCGCCACCTGGCCTCAGGGACCTCCTAAAGGAGCATGCAGAATGGCTGGAGGGTGCCATCCAACACCATCAGCATTGTGGTCAGAGAAGTGGTGCAGGCCATCATCGAAGAATACCTGGAGGAGCTCCTCCAGTGCCCTTCCACTGAAGAAGGATGGAAGAAAGTTGCAGAGCAGTGGTATCAGAAGTGGAACTTCCCCCACACCGTTGGAGCCATAGATGGCAAGCACGTGGCCTGCAAAGCTCCAGCCAACTCAGGGTCCACTTATCACAACTACAAGGGCTTCTTCAGCATCATCCTCTTCGCCATGGTCGATGCTGACTACAAGTTCATGTACATCGATGCTTCAGGCAACGGCTCATCTTCAGATGCCCAGGTATACAATGACAGTCACCTCAAGGAGGGTCTGGAAAGCAACCTCATGGTGGGCTTCCCAGATCCAGACCCGCTGCCCAACGACACGCAAGATGTGCCCTACTTCATCATGGGGGATGACGCCTTCTCCCTCACAACCTACCTCATGAAGCCCTACACCTCCAGATGCCTCACCCGTGAAGAGAGGATCTTCAACTACAGGCTGTCCAGGGCAAGACGGGTGGTAGAGAACGCCTTTGGCATCCTGGCCAACAGGTTCCAGGTACTTCTCACCACCATGCAGCATTGCCCAGAGACCATGAGGAGGATCATGGAAGCTTGCTGCATCCTGCACAATCTCATGCGCACCCGCTACCCAGTCTTGCAGAACAGGCTCATGGACCTCCAACAAGCCAATGGGGTCATGGAGCCTGGGGAATGGAGGCAAGGGCAAAACCTGATCGACATTGAGAATGTGCAAGGCCCCAACAGAGCCTCAAATGAAGCGAAGAAGCAGCGCAACCTCCTGAGACACTGGTGCAATTCCCCAGCTGGAGCAGTGGAGTGGCAAGACAGGATGTAGATGCTTAATGGATGCTTCCTTCAGGCTGTCTCATCACACGGATGAGATTGGGCCATGTATGTTTGGTTGGCCTGCAATGAACAGGGTGTTTAATAAAGAGTTGTGTTTATGTTGACGTGTGAATAATTATTACATTATTATTGATAATAAAGGGCCGTAGGTGTGGCACCTGGGAGGGTGGACCATACAGTCCCACTATGCTTGCACTGGAGGTTTATCCCACAGCTATCCTAACCCATCCCACAGCTATTACCCATCCCACAGGTATCCTAACCCATCCCAAAGCTATCCTTACCCATCCCACAAGCATGCAAAGGCTTAAGCCATTTCCAAAAGTTTCCAGTAAGACTTTATTAAAGAAAAGAAATGAAGCAAGTGTGTGAATCAAAAATAGACTTTATTAACAACAAGCTATAAGACAAAATTGAGTCTCTGGCACTCCTCTTGGTCGCTCAGTCTCAGGGGTGAAGGGTGCAGGTGCTGTGGAGGTGGCTGGTGCTGGAGTGCTTGTCCTCAGCTCCTCCAGAAGCAGAAGCAGCAGAAGTGCCAGCCCTAGAAGAGCGAGCCCGTGCTGCAGAAGCCCCAGCAGAACCAGAGTGAGGGCCAGGGGGCGGGATGGTAGCCCTGTCCCTCTTGCCAGGGCTGGCAGCAGATGGCTGAGGCTTGTTGTGCTTCCGCATGGTTGTGGGGTTGCTGGCTGGCAGGGAGGCTGGCAGGAACCAAGGCTGGCAGGCAGACATGAACCAAGGCTGGCAGGAAGGCTGGCAGGCAGACATGAACCAAGGCTGGCAGGAAGGCTGGCAGGCAGACATGAACCAAGGCTGGCAAGAAGGCAGGCAGGGAGGCTGGCAGGGAGGCTGGCAGCAAGGCTGGCAGGGAGGCTGGCAGCAAGGCTGGCAAGGCTGGTAGCAACGCTGGCAGCAAGGCTGGCAGGCAGACATGCAGGCAGGGCAGGCAAGGCAGTCGATGTGTCCGGCAGCAGGTCTTTCCTCTGAATGGCGACCTGCTTCCGAGCTGCTTCCGTTATATCCGCGGAGCTGACGCAATGCATCCTCCCCGCATGCGCAGTGAACGCCAGGCATCCGTTAGGCTTCCGCTGTGCATCCGCTAGGCTTCCGCTCTGCATCCGCTTCATCCGTTCGGCGTCCGCTCTGCTTCCTCTCTTTCCGTTCCGCGTCCGCTTCTCTGAGGCCCCCCGGAAGCCCTGCGGATGTGCCACCCACTCCCATCCGCTCCCATCTGCTTCCATCCGCTGGGCTTCCGTTCCACATCCGCTTTGCATCCACCCTGCGTCCTCCCCGCGTCCATGTTATCCGCTCTGGTTATGCAAATTTTCGCCCCTTTTGAGAGCAGATAACAATGGATGGAACATTTTGCTCGTCCGCTGTGTCCTTTTTGCATCCGTTGGCCAGTGTGACATGGGCTTTAACTGGGGAGAAAGAGAAGGAAGTAAGAGCGGCTTCTGTGAGTCTGTTGAATTGGCTGAAGGAGCAGGGGCTGAAAGTCTCAAAAGAGAAGCTTCAGTTTGTTGAAAAAAAGGTGAAATATTTGGGACATTACATTCAGCAGGGGGTTAGGTCCTTGGACCCTGAAAGGGTGAAGGGGATCATGAGCTTGGCTCCTCCCAGGAACAAGACAGAGGTGCAGAAAGTGTTGGGATTAATGGGGTATTGTAGAATCTGGGTAGACCAATTCACAGTGTTGGCACAATTTTTGCATAGAAAGTTGCCTGGAAAGGGAGAGCACATAGAATGGGAGGAGGGAGATAGTGAAAGGTGGGAAGAGCTGAAGAAGGCTTTGTCAACCGCTCCGGTTTTAGCCTTGCCAAACCTGAAATTACCATTTCATTTGTATTTGGCGGTGGCTCAGGGAACAGCAGTTGGAGTCCTTGCCCAAAAGAGGGGGGGGGGCATCCTGAATCCAGTGGAAAAATTGAAAAGGCGAATGCGGAACTGAAGAAACACTTGACCAAACTATAACTTGAAAATGGCTTGCCATGGACAAAGAATCTTCTCTTAGCTCTGCTCAGGATCAGAACTTGTCCAAGGAAAGACACAGGGGTTTCTCCTTTTGAAATGCTGATGGGGAGACCCTATTTGGCCAAACTAGGCAATCCCATTCCAGAGTTCAGGGACTTGTTCCTCTGGAAATATTTGCTGGCACTGTCTCGGTCTTTGCTTTCTCTTCACAAACAGGGACTGTTGGTGCAATGACCACCTTTGGCTGGTAGCCAACACCCACATGAGTCTGGAGACTGGGTCCTGATAAAGACTTGGAAAAGTAAAAAACTTCAACCGAGCTGGGAAGGTCCGTACCAGGTGCTGCTGACGACTGAATCTGCAGTCCGTACTCGGGAAGGAGGCTGGACGCATTACAGCAGAGTCAAGAAAGCACCGGAACCTGAGAAACCTTGGATGGCAATCCCAGTGGACGGTCAGCCATTAAAGGTAACCTTGAAGAAATAGCCAGCAGAAACCACCATGGAGATATCGACTGAACTCTGGAGAGGACTATTTGTTGCAACTATATTTACATTAATACATCAAAGAAGTTCACAATATGTTGGACCTGCAGGTGACCTGGGAACGGACTTGTGGGATGACAATGTGTTCATAAAGGATCTCAAGAAGTTCTCACATTCCTTGAACATCACCAATTGCTGGTTATGCATGCACCTGCCAGGAAGAACAGGTGAAGGATTAATCCTACACGCAATTCCACTTGATCAGAACAGACTAAGACCACAGGGGCACAGGACAGAAAAATATGGTGTAGAACGAAATATAACAGGAAGGATTTTTGTTCATTTAAGGGAAACGGCGTATGTGTGTTTTAGGAGAAATGAAATTAGAGGGCTCCATTTAGGAGATTGGGAAAAATGTAATAAGACTTTTGATATGCCATCATCCTGTAGTAACCATAGCTATACCAAGAGTTATCATAAATTAGATTATTTTAATCAAGATCAGTATCAGATGTGTATGCATTTTGAAGATATGATCAATTGGACCTGAATATCACAACAGACCTATGCTATGGAAAACTTTAGGTGGGTATTGTGTGGGAAATATGCATACAGGGAGATGCCACCTTACTGGAGTGGCACATGTACACTCGGGTATGTGATACCGGTGATATATAAACTTGACGGCCTTCCCCAAGGCTGGATACGTAATAAAAGAGACCCAGAATCTGGCCTTACCTGGAGACTCTGGACCCAAATCTCCCGTGGTCTAATAACACCATTGGGAGTAGCCATGAATTACTGAGATATACATATTCTAAATAATTTCATGGTAACAATGTTCAATGATACAATAAAGAATATTAAAATGATTAACACCGAGCTTTCTGAAGTAAGACAGGTTGCTCTACAAAATAGGTATGCTTTAGACATTGTATTAGCTACAAAAGGGTGTGTGTGTGCTCTGATTCATTCACATTGCTGTGTATACATCCATGATTTCCAACCCAACATTAACAAAGACTGTAAAAGTAATGGAAGAACGTATTCGCTCTAATCCATTATCACAAACAGGTGACTCCTCATTGCCAGACCTGTGGGGAGCAATATGGTCTTGGCTTCCCAGTTCCACTTGGTTTAGATCTACCATAATGGGAATTATATTGATTATTATATGCTGTGTATTGTTGTGTTGTTGTGTTCAGTGTCTCTCTGGTGCAATAACAATGTGTGGGAAGATAGGGAAATCCTTGGGTTCAAGATTTGAGAAGAAGCAGGAAGCAGAACCTCTAATGATGTATCAGAGAGAAATCACTCTGAAAGAAACAGAGGATCTGCTCTTTGAGTTTGAGACAAGAGTGGAAAAAGAAAAAAAGGGGGGATTTGTGAGCAGAAACGAAGCCATGTTGGATGGCCCATTGAATTGAATAAGGAAGTGTGTCTCAAACTCAGTAGTTCTGCTAAATAAGAAAGTGTTCCAGTTTGTGCACAAGAGAAAAAAACAAGATAAGGCGAGAACAATGGGGAACTGTAATAAAGTGCTGCGATGTCAGAAACCGTGTAACTGCTTTTGCTAGATAGGGAGCTAGTAGGAACCTTCGAAATATATGTGTCAGTTTGAAAACAGAAAGAATGTGAGCCCAAGCCCTCATACAAGGGGATAAAAATGCTGCCTGAATTTTGCTCTGTGTTCCTTCAATGCCTGAGGGACCCGTCTCTGCAGACACGTGAATAAAACCTTGTTTTCCTTGGATCAACGAATCTTTTGGTGGGTTTTTTATCTGCTTCCACCTCACACAATTAAAAACGAAAGGGATCATCACAAAACTTAACGGTACAAAAGAGAAAAACCTCAGGAACACTAACTTAAAACAAGAACGTGGCAAGAGGTAACCACTATTTTGAAAACCAGTTTTAAATGGGAAAACCTAAAAATGTTTCGAACTTTCAACATCTGAAAAATGTGTCTTAAGGACCCTTTCAAGGAAAACTCCAGGGACAGAATCTATAATTCAGGGATTACAATTTTGGGCTTGCACAATAAAATTTTTCTAGTTGTTTGCTCCATTCAGGGTTGCCTGAAAATCAATATTGGAGCCAAATGTTTCTTAATCAAGATCCCCATAATTCTTAAAAGCTGGTGCCTGTGAATGGACATTTGAACTCCCAAATAATCATTGACTCACCATGACATTTATATTCTATCGCCAGAAAATCTATTGTTTTACCATCACTGCATCCAAACCAAAATTTCCTTTTTATACAAATCAGTGAACATAAGGTGGAATTTTTCCCCCCCTCGAAAATTTCGAGCACAAGTCTGCTTCAAGATCCTTTGATGCTTCAGGTGGAACAGTCACTGGTGCTCTGGCCCAGCCTGCCAGGTCAAAATGCAAAATTAAGCCAAGTGTCCAGATCATATGCTCATCATCCACAATTGTTCAGGCATGCCTCCATATGCCTTATTTTCTGTCTTGTAATCCCACTTCATGGTTGTAGGATTATAATTACATTATAATTGCATTTCTGGCCCTTTTCCCTGATTCCCTTCTTTTTTTCCCATATTGCCCATTAGCCTCACAAGCCACCTGTTGTGGTTGCCAGTGTGTTCCTAAGCCTCTAGTACCTATCTTGCCCTCTCCCTGATCAGTGCTCATCATTGTTGTTTCCACCCCTTAGCATGAACACAGATTTCACTTTTTAGCTTTTGATTCCCCCACACACACACACACACACACTAGCTTTTCCTCTCCCTCTCTGGGCATCCTTTATTTTGTGACTGTTTTGCACTTCCTCTGCTCCCAAAATCTCACTTTTGCTGTTCCTTGCCTTGAGCTTAAACATATATGATTTCTGAGGAACCAAAAATTGTTTTGTTTTATGCTTCTTCCCTTCCCCCCATTTCTTGCATGCTGGCCCACGTGCCTGAAACACTTTGTTTAATGGACTTTGTTTAATGGACCCTCTTTTTATATTTTAAACTATTCTGTTGTGTCTTAAAATATAACAAACCCATGTGATTATTAAGACATGAAGAGAGGCACATGGCAGAGACATGCTTTTATGACATGTAGGAGAGAATCTATGTTGGTCTCGGGCTGTGGAATATCTCCCTGGGTTGTGCTTGGCCTGTACTTTCTTTCCATTTACAGAATCATTAAAGACATTTCTTTCACCAGGCTTTTAAGAGTTAAGATTATTTTCAATGCTTCTTGTTGTTACTGGGAGAGATAGTGAATAGTGTGCCAGGTACTGTAGATGTTATAGTTTAAATTTCAAAGCTTTGTTACTTGGATTTTTGAGATTACATTGTATCATATTCCTGTATTTTATATATGAGTAATATGTGTTGAAATATGGTCCAGAAAATAAATGCTACAATGTCTTCGTACTGTACTTACAAAGTATAGTACCTTGGTATGGTAAAGCAAAATCTGGGGTAAAATATATGTTTTCCATAGATGTCTCAGCTATGACTGGAGCACTGTGTCACCATACAGAAGCAAAGTTTTTGATTTGGGAATCATTAAGAACACTAGTAACCAAAGGTGGAGAGATACATAATATGAGATGAGATGACTTATTTTTCATGTCAGGTGGAAAAATATCAGTTCCTTCTTCATAGAATGAAAGGATTTGATTTTGGGAGAGTTAAAAGCAAACTGAGTCTTGATCTTGGAACATCTTATCCAAAAGTAGTTTGAAAAGAACAGGCTCCATACAATACATAGCTGGCCAAAGCTTATGCTGTTTATCTATAAAGTTCAGTTCATTAAGGTTGCTTGTAAAAGACTGGCTTAATATGGGACAACTCAATGCTGCTAGCTTGATGCAGCCAACTGGGAGCAACCTTCTCACCACTGCCAAGTCCCCTCTGCCAACTTGCTGCAAAAACATGGCGATCTCTTTGCAGGACATCTCAACACTGAAAATTTGATGTAGGGATAATTCACTGTGAGTGCTGGATTGAAAGCCATGTGGGTGGGCAAGTGAGTGAATGGGCTGTCAGAGGGGGGCGGCGATGAGCAGAGAGTGGAGGCAACTGCATGGAGGCAATGGCAAGGGGTTGGGATGTCAAAATGGGAAGCCCTCACCGCCCTGCAACTTTTCTTGTAAAGGCTACATTTCTTAATGTTTGAAGGTATCTTGCTCTGAAAATAAGGACAGCTTTGGGAAGCAATGAGGTGGGATGTCAGCTTTTTTAAAAACTAAAAAGGGGTTTTATTTATTTATTTTTGTCAATTGCTTACAAGATAACAAGGTATAAGTAAAAACATAATTATGAAAACATGGATACATATAAGAAAAATAAAAAAAATAAAAGGGACGGTAGGCACGTTGGTGTGCTTATGAGTTCTTGAGTTGCATTCAAATCCTTGCCCATCAAACAGATTGCAGTTTGCAACTTCATTTAGCTGCGGTCTAATGTACCACAGAAATGGGGCTGCATGTTCAGGAAAGTTTGGAGTCCAAACTGAGAAAAAAAAACCCTCTTTTCAGCATTACTCTTTTCAAGCATCAGTCTGTTTTGGGGAAACATTGCTGTGACTCTCCAGCCAAATGCACTCTGCACATGACCAGAAACACCATGAAATCACCCACCCAGCTTTTGGTATAAAGGTCTCTGCACATGACCAGAAAAACCTGGAAAGCACTCTGAACATGACAATGAAATCACCCACCTGGGTTTGGGAAAAAGTTCTCTGCACATGACCCAAAAATGGAACTGTGCATGCCACTTGCCTGCTGCTCACGCAGAACCATTCCCTTTCCCCATCCACACACGCAAAGCCAGAAAGGTTGAGTACCGCTACTGTAAATGAAGGAATGGTATGAAATGATTTGAAAATCTTTCAACCTTTCCGTAATTAGGGACGACAGGTTCTCCATTTCTGTCTAGAAATGTTAGATCTAATAAGATTGTAAGAGACATGATATTATACCTGCTCCCAGAAATTGTGGGTATTCCAGTGCTGGAGGATTTTAAGAAGAGATTGGACAACCATTTGTCTGAAAAGGTATAAGGTTTCCTTCAGGGTTTGGACGAGAAGACCTCCAAGGTCCTTTCCAACTCTGTTATTCTGTTAATAGGTTTTTTTTTTAAAATTTGGGTGATAGTTAAAAGTTTGCTACACACACACACACACACACACACACACACACACACACACACTTTGGAAACTTTGTTGCAATTGCCACTTTTATTACAATAAATTGCCACTTTTATTTAGAATAAATTATAAAGTTGGAGAAGTGCGTATTCTCATGTCAGAGACAGCTCTTTTATAAACAAGGGGAAGATGGCAGGAATTTTCAGGACCACATGATTGTTGAATTGAAAAGATAGGAAGAGAGAGTCAAAATTCAAGGTCTTGTCAGAGAAATTTCTTGTGCATAATTTCTTGTACGTATGACTTCCTAATTTTCCACAGTAAATTTACCTATATAACTTTCATGAGATTGCTTTGGAATGTGAAGTGGAAAAAGAATCTAATCATCATATCAGGTATAAAGCCAAACGGTGATTGCTTTTCCTTACTTCCAACTAAGAACAGTATCATGGTACAGTAGTGAGATTAAAAAATAAATGTCATTGCTACATTTAAAGAAGATGAAGTGATCAGCAGACATGAGAGTTAATTATGCTTTTCTGCTTACTTAGAAGATTCATCAGTACTAGCAACAAGTATAGAAAGCCTTAAAGAGTTACTGGAGTATTTCAAAATGCTCCATTACTGGAGGCTTTTAAGAAGAGAGTGGACAGACATTTATCAGAAATAGTATGGGTCTCCTACGAGAATGGGGTTGGACTAGATGACCTCCAAGGTACCTTCCAACTCTTGTTGCTGTTACATGTGTGTCCCTCCAATGCAGAGCTGAGCATTTTATGATTCACACACCACATCTGGTCCTTCTGTTGTCCATGTTCAGCCTGCAGTGTTGGAGGTGTCATTGTTAGGGCGGGGGCCAGCAGGGATGGCAGCAGGAAAGGAACAGGGTGGGGTCAGGGGGCAGTGGTTGTGGGGGCAGTCCTCCACAACAGTCCCAGTGTTTCATGTGGTCCTTGGGAAAGTTAATTGTACATTTCTTATCCAATGTATTTGTAGCATTTCTGTGGATAAAAAGTTTGATATATTGGTCTGTCTAAAATCTTTATCCTTTTCAAATATTTTCAATGGTTTTACAAAATATGGACCCTACTTAAATATATTATCCTTTGGGAAATCCATTATGTTCATCAGATGTTTATATTTATACATATAATATGTTCATAAAGCTGCTTAGCAAACATACATGCTGAAGTAGTAATAGTAGTGATATTGGTACAAAATCCACAAATCAGTGGGCTTTTCTGTATTTTAATACTGATTTAGTGCAATTTTATCACTTCAGCTATTTGTGCAAGAAGTATGCCTTTTCAAATACATCTGTAGCATTTATGTAGCATATGCTTAAATAAGGATAATTAGTTGCTACGATATTCCAGATATTAAAAGGAATATCTCTTGGCAGTATGCAGTTGTCAGTGATCACATAAAGAGTTTTTGAACAAATCATGAATCCATTAAGCAAATACAATTTTTAGGTTAATTGTAACTAGGAATGATTGCAACCATATATTTCTTCTTACCAAAATCTGCGTGGCCAGCTACACTGGCGTTCAAAGTTAATAAAAAGCTGGTCTGGTGGACAATCTTTGAGCTCAGTGTTCCCATCGCAGCAAGCATAGAACTTGTGTGGATCTGGTCGGTAACTGTAATTGCCATTAGGTCTGTCTTTACAAAACTTATCCACAATCAAATCACTAGGCCAATCCTTGATGGCACTGTAGACAAAGCCTCCTGGACAGTTCATGACTACTGTCTGCCCATTAGAGCATCTATAATATTTGTGTGGATTTGTTGGATAAGCATAGTTACCATCAGGTTTGTCGTTACAAAATGTACTTGGAGCAGAGATGTGGGGTCTTGGATACACAGTGGATGCAGGAACAAGTGTGATAAAAGGGCTTCCTGTTGGTTCTGTAGATCCCAAGTCAGCACATACTGAAATAAATATTTGAAGTCAGATCTTTAGATTCTTGTAACAATTTGATAGCATTATTACAATCAGATGTATCTACCAAGCACTGATCAAAATCAGAACTGTCCCTGCAACCATGCAATCACTGCCACGCACACACTCCTTTTAGTGTGCACCATATGCAGATAAGTGTGGGATGCACAGGCATACCCATCTTCTTAACTTTCTGCTTCCCTTTTCTATAGATGCTTCTGATTCCAACCCAAAAATCCATTATGAGCTACTTCCAGAATTGAACTCAAATCCTTTCCACAGCCTCTTGAATGGTGGAGATTCTAACTTTTGCTGGTTGAGTAGCATTTGACTGTACATTCTATTTTAGGGTATCTATAAGTCGACTCTTTTTCATGTCTACCTCCAGATTTCATCAGAGATCTTTCTTCCCAAATATTTAATCAAATTATCTTGATTCAACATGTGTTTTAATTTTGCTATTGTTTAAAATTTTCCTTAATATTTCAAATGTTGAATTCCTTAATAAATATTCTTATAATTAATATGTAGTGCGAGTGCCCTCTTCTGAAAATAAAGAGCACTAGTACCCAGATTAAGATTCAAATATTATTTTATTCTAATAATTGCCACCCTTATAACTCAGGACTTTCAAACTTGGCTGCCCTCTAAAAGTATAGACAAACTCCTAAAATTCCCAGACAGCATGGACATTTCTGAAAATATTGGGAGTTAAAATCCATATTTCTTGAAAACGCCTAGAATAAAATGATAGTTTTATTTTGTACCTCTTTTATTATTAAACACTGCATTTGATGGTCGCAATTACAGGTTCAGTCTCTCCTTAATTTTGCTTTCTATAGATTTTAGTTGGCAGATCTAAATATTTCCTATATACTGTCAAAATATCAAAGATATTATCAAAATATCTTTTGATAGTAGTAGAATAGTATAAAATATTTTCTAATGGCATTAACTAATACTATAATTTCAATATTTAGAATCTTATATACAAATTAAATATTCACAGATTTTAGTAAGATTCCATTATAATATTGTACAATCTCTAGAACTTTTTGTCTTGTAATATTGAAATAATTCTGTTCATTATATTGTTATCTATTTTTCTCATTGATAAAACCAAATAGCCTAATCTGCTGCCTATTTAAGAGTAATGTCAGTTATGAATATCTGCCTTGGTCTTGGACATCATATCACTTGGTTGTTTTTCTATCTTGAAAGGATAATATTTGTAGTTCAGGGTTGAAATGAAGGATCCTTGGTGATCTTTGAGCTTGGTTGTTTTCTTGCAGACGTTTCATTACCCAAACTAGGTAACCTCATCAATGCTAGCATTTCTTTCTTCTTAGTGTTAGCTGGCAGAAAGTGCTTTAAGCAGAAATAAAATATGCTTAGACTACATTCTTCTGCGCAACATATTTTATTTAGGATTATGCCTGAAATCAACACACAATTCAAATGTTGTTGCAGAACACAATATTCTCCTTTGCAAACTTACCATTCTCATTCTTTTTCATCAACTGGATAGATGCATATTTCTCATTCTGCATTTTATTCTGATTCAAAGTGTAGACAATTTTATCTTTAATATTGTGGTTGTTTCCAAACATAAAAGTCCACATGTATATGCTACCTAAACACACAATAATTAATTAATTACATCTTTTTAGAACTTAGTACAAGAATTACATTTATAGTTGATCTAAAAAGTACTTAATATATTTCACTAAAAGCAGAGGATAACAATTATTTTAAAAATCTGCATATTTATCTTGTAATAATGTGAAGTATTGCTTAGAATTTTGGAACAAAGAAGCTTAGTTAATATAAACAGGCACAGGGATTACCACCAAGCTCTTAAATTTGAGCATAGACTGAATCTGAACTTTCTAGACTGGTTTTCTAAACTTAAATGAAAGATGGGTTTTTCTCCATAAAAGCATTTTGTCATTTTTTATTTCTGTTTCCATTATTGAAAATATTTTACAAAAGTAAATTCTGTTCCTTTGTCATAATTTATTAGCTCTTTTATAGCTCTTCAATGGCTATATGTGGTACAAGTTCCAAATTAGCCAAATATATTCACTTCTCTTAACACACAAAATATAACAGAAAAAATATTTTAAATACAGAAACATTACGCCTTCTTAGTTCAATGACTTTTTCAGGGTATAAAATAAAGTTACCTGACATCAGTCAAACAGGATTTAAGCAGCTAATGTATATAACATCTTTGTCTATCAAACTAAAGGATCCACTTCTCCATAATCTTCCTTTTCTTAATTTAAGTAGAAATGCTGAATAGATTTACCTGATGCTACGTAAGGATCTGCTGCAACTTCCCAAACTCCAATATTTGTACGATTTACATGACCAATCTCTTCCCAGATTGGACGAAGTTTTCCTCTTACTAATATAGTTTCATTGACGCATCTAAAAATCAGTCCATTTACAATGCACTTTTAAAGTCCATTTTATTCATAACTGTAATAATATATTACCTACTGTGCTTCTTAAATAAGAATTCAGAATTCATTTTAATTTGTAGTGTCTATTTGTTTAAGATAAATTATTGTTCTAGGTTATTATGTTAAGAAATAGATAATGGTCTGAATTATGGATGATGGCCACAAGCACTAAACAATAAGGGCATAAATTAGAATCATAACATTTAGCCTGCAGATGAGTGGAAATATGTGGCTTCTGGGTGTAGGGAAACTATTCCAGACAAGAATGTTTCAGAATATGTGATGTAACTTTGTGGCTAATTTCAGGCTTTTAGCAACCAGGCATGAATTATATTTTTGTATCTTTCAAAAGCATTTGGATATATATGGTAAACTTATCAAAAAGCATTTGGATATATAAAAGCATTTGGATGTAGAAGGTAAACTTAGCACTACCTGACACACAAGGCTGTACTACACATATGAAAGTGGAAAAGCCTGCTATCTCAAATTTATTCTGAAAATATTTCCATCCAAGTTGATCCTAGGATTCTAGCCTAAATTTTGGAGGGTGCAGAATGCTACTGTTTTTCATTCCACAAATCTTTTATTGTGGAACCAGTTTCTGGAACTGATTGATTAATGTAGTTGTTCTGTGTAAAAATAGTAGACTCCAAATAACGCATTCTGATTGGTTAATAATAACAAATGGAGATTGGTTCAAATAGAACCAATCCTCAAAGCCGCACAAAGGCGACAAAATCAAAGGCATGTCATTGGCTACAAGCCGGCAGACAGGAAGGTATAAAAGGACTGTCGCGGCTTGAGCCAATGTTCCGTTTTACTGACTGTTTGTTCAAATAAAGACTTTGTTGTTGGAACCCGGTCTACCTCGCGTTTTTCCGGACGGAACACTGGCGATGAGGATGGGATCGTCCTAAACGCGAGACCAAGCATGCGGTGATAAAGAATTCCAGACGGCAACACAATGGCTGGAAACAACGCACCGCCCGCACCTTTCAATCCCAACGAAGAGGATTGGGAATCCTATGTAGACCGTTTCCAGATGTACTTGGAAAGCAATGAGATGGAAGGAATCTCAGATCAGCGTAAGAGGGCTGTGTTCTTAACACACTGCGGGCCTACAATCTTCAAGATGGCCAAGGCTCTAGCGAAGCCCCGAGATGTCAAGCAATTGACGTGGCCAGAATTACAGCGAATGCTTAAAGCTCACTACGCTCTGATGGTGTCAAATCTCATAAGGCGACACGAATTCTACCGAAGAGACCAGAAAGAAGGAGAGACCATTGCTGACTTCGTAGCAGCTCTCCGACAAATAGGGGGAGAGTGCGAATTCCTAAACCTAGATGAAGCAATGAGGGACCGAGTGGTGTTGGGTTTAAGAGACTCGACCACACAGAGCAAGTTACTAAACAAACCCAACATAACCGTAGCCGAAGCCATCGCGGAAGCCACAGCCGCTGAAGCCGCAAAAAAATTGGCTGTCAAAATGAAGCAAATGAACGTGAACGGCAACGAAACAAGCCTGGCCAGAGGAAAAAAACAGTCTCCCATCACCACTCACCACGAAGATTATAGCGAGATGTCAGAATCAGGCGAAGAAGATGACGAAGTCCACCGCCTATACGCCAACAAGAAAGAGCGCGAAAAGAGAAATTGGCGGGAATGCGCTGGCTGCGGAGGAAACCATACTCGAGCCGAATGCAGGTTTCTCGATGCCATTTGCAGAGCTTGCAAGAAACGAGGGCATATCGAGAACAAAAAGAACTACAGCCCAACGAGACGCAGAAACTCCCCCGCACAAGCTGAGCCAAAATGAACTGAGAGAAAGTGGCAGCGAAACAAGTGAGCCATTAACCGAGAGAATACACATCAGACTTTCACTATAAGAAGCGCTCAGACAGAAAGCGGGAAGAAAGTTAAAATAATCGTAAAAATTGAAGGAAAGCCCTGCGAAATGGAAGTAGACTCTGGATCCTTCCTATCGATGGTATCTTGGGACACCATCAAACAACTACTCCCAGATATCAAACCTAAAGAGCTCCAGAGGCAGCGACTAACCCTCAAAGACTACCAAGGAAACCGAATCCCTGTAGTCGGCCTGGGACATTTCCGAGTCGCCTACAAACAGCATGTTGAAGTGCTACCGCTGACCATAGTCGACCAAGACCGACCAAGCCTCCTGGGCATTGAATGGTTCACACCATTGGACATCGGGATGACCGGGATAGACCGAGTGGCCACAACTGACTGGGAAGAAAACCTAATTCAGGAATTCCAGGATGTCTTTGACGGCTCACTTGGCAAGTATCGGGGAAATCCTATTTCTTTTAGTCTAGACCCCCAAGTAACCCCACGGCGACTAAAGGCCAGGTGAGTTCCTTTTTCCCTAAAAGTAAAGATAGAGGAACAGCAAGATAAACTAATAGCCCAAGGGGTGTTAGAACCTGTGGACCATGCCAAGTGGGAAACGCCTATAGTTACACCTATTAAACCTGACGGGTCCGTTTGAATCTGTGGTGACTATAAGGCTACCCTGAACCACGCACTGCAACAGAGCGCATACCCGGTGCCAGTAGTGCAGCACTTACTACATTCTCTGGGGAGAGGAAAAGTTTTCGCTAAACTCGACATGGCGCAAGCTTATCAACAGCTCCCAGTAAACCCCACAACAGCCGAAGCACAGACCATAGTTACTCACAAAGGGGCCTTCAAATGTAACAGACTCCAATTTGGAGTGAGTGTAGTCCCAGGCGTTTTCCAGAGTTTAATGGAACGCCTCCTAAATGGCATACAAGGAGTCGTACCATATTTTGACGACATCCTAATCTCAGCCAAAGATGAAAATCAACTAAGAAAAAGACTTAAAGAAGTACTTACTAAATTCAAAGAATCTGGCCTCAAAGTAAAAAAAGAAAAGTGCTGTCTAATAAGGAATAGCGTCGAATTCCTGAGCTATTTAATAGACGGAGAAGGTATACACCCTACCGACAAAAAAATTAAAGCTATTACAGATGCACCAGAACCAAGAAACAAAACCGAACTACAAGCATTTTTAGGACTGATAAATTTTTATAATGTATTCCTACCAAATAAGGCTACAATAGCAAAACCATTGCACCGTCTACTGGACAAGAAAGCAATTTGGACTTGGGGTTATAGAGAGAAGAAAGCCTTCCAAAAAATAAAAAACTTGCTAACATCGAACACCGTTCTCATTCAATTTAACAACACACTACCATTGACGGTGACCTGTGACGCCTCACCATTCGGAGTCGGTGCCATCCTGAGCCACCAACTGCCTGATGGAAGAGAGGCACCCGTCGCATACTATTCAAAGACCCTGTCCAAAACCGAGCGAAATTACAGCCAGTTGGACAGAGAAGCCCTAGCAATTGTCGCTGGAGTGAAACGCTTCCACGAGTACCTATATGGGCGAACTTTTCAAATCATAACAAACCACAAACCGCTTCTAGGAATTTTGGCGGGAAACAAGCCCACACCTAATATTCTGTCCCCAAGAATGACAAGATGGTCAGAGTTCCTAGCAGCCTATTCCTATACTCTGACACATTGCCCAGGGAAACAAATTTCCCATGCGGACATTTTGAGCAGAGCATCCTTACCATCAACAGAGGAAGACCCGGCACCAGCGATGATAGCATTACAGACAGAGACTTGCCCTGATCTACCCATATCCGCAAATGATGTCGCCAGAGCCACCGCAAAAGACCCATTGACTGCCCGTGTTCTTAACTGGGTAGGTAGAGGCTGGCCGGAAAACCAAAAAACTGAGAACTTTAAACCCTTCCGGACCAGACAAACTGAACTCTCAATCCAAAAAGGGTGTTTATTGTGGGGTGATCGGGTAATTATTCCTAACAAATTACAACCCAGGGTACTTGGTATGCTTCACGAAGGCCACCCGGGAATAGTTAAAATGAAAAGCCTTGCAAGAAGTTATGTCTGGTGGCCGGGTATTGATAGGGACATAGAATACTGGGTAAACTCGTGCAACAAATGTCAGAGAATCAGACAGTCCCCACCAAAAGCACCCATAAGAGACTGGGAAACCCCAAGAGGCCCCTGGTCACGAATCCACATTGATTTTGCGGGTCCTACCAAGGGGCATACATTTCTGATTGTTGTGGATGCATACTCTTAACTGGCTAGAGGTAAAAATTATGCCATCAACGACAACAGAAACCATGATAAAGCAACTCGACAAACTTTTTGCAACCCATGGCCTACCGGACGTCCTAGTGTCCGATAATGGGCCACAATTAACCAGCCTCCAATTCGAGCAATATCTAGCCTCCCAAGGTATAAGACATGCCCTAACCGCGCCGGCCCACCCGGCTGCAAACGGTAGGGCAGAGAGAATGGTCAGGTTTACCAAGGAGGGTTTAGAAAAAATGGACACTGGAGATGTCCAGAATAAAATAAACCGATTGCTCACCCTCCAGCATATAACACCCAGTACCACAACCAACAAAACCCCAGCAGAATTACTGATGGGAAGGAAACTAAGGTCTCATCGAGATAGATTGCATCCAAATTTCACACCAGAAACCCCCCCCGACTCCTCTACTCGATTCAGGAATTTTGTAATAGGCGACTTAGTTTATGCTAAAAACTTCACCGGGGACCCATTATGGCTACCCGGACAAATTACACAGATAACAGGCCCCAAATCCTACCGATTAACGGTAGACGACGGCAGGGAATGGAAGCGGCATATGGACCAGCTTCGCTCCCGAAACATAGAAAGAAATACAAACACACAACCATACATAGAGAAAAACGATGAATTTCAAACCAAGGTGGGGGGGGGAAATGCGAGAAATCAATAAAGAACCATTTAAATCAAACTCCGAAAATAATAACAAACAAAAAGAGCAAATAAAAGACTCACTGTTTGAAGAAAGTTGCGTGAAGAGTCCATCGGAAGGGGCCAGCCAGGCCAGCTCGACCTGACCGGAGGAAATGGGAAGGAGCGGCAAAACCGCTGGCCTAAGAAACTCAGGCGGCAGTAAAATGACTCACCCTTCCAGACGGTTCCAGGGAGAAGGACGGAAGACACAGCAGCCCCATCCGAACCGGTCGAAGTCTCCAACGATAATGAACCGCGCAAGTCCAGTCGAGTCAGGAGAAGCCCCACCTACCTGCGCAACTACATCACCACGTAGGACTGAACTAAGAGGGGAGGGGTGTTCTGTATAAAAATAGTAGACTCCAAATAACGCATTCGGATTGGTTAATAATAACAAATGGAGATTAGTTCAAATAGAACCAATCCTCGAAGCCGCACAAAGGCGGCAAAATCAAAGGCATGTCATTGGCTACAAGCCGGCAGACAGGAAGGTATAAAAGGACGGTCGCGGCTTGAGCCAATGTTCCGTTTTACTGACTGTTTGTTCAAATAAAGACTTTGTTGTTGGAACCCAGTCTACCTCATGTTTTTCCGGACGGAACAGTAGTATAGCTACATTTTCATTAGGAACCTTTCTATTGCCAAGAAGGCTTGAACAAAGCTGAGATATATTTTGAAACAGAACATATATCAATGATTCATGATAACAGTAACTTAGTCCATTTCTTCCTAAAGACGATACCTAGCAGTGACTGCTGCAACAAGGATATTCTTTGACTTTATTAGACATTTGTAGGAAATAAGATTTGCCTACAGATGTGTAGATTTGTAAAGTGAGAGTGTTGAGTTAAACTCTCCCGACAAGTATCCCCGTTTTAGGAGCAAAATGTGTTGTATGAATCAAACTACTATAGTTTGTATTATGAACTACAGTAGCTTGATTCAGCATATTATGCATATCCAGTCAGTTGTGGTTTAGTTTACAAACTACGGCAAAATAAATAATAGGTTAGCATTATATGTGAATCTCACTTTCATGAGTTATCTCTCATCATGATCTATTTTACAGGAGTAAGTAAAATAAGTATGGGTAAAATAGAGAATTGTGTTGCCATTTTGAATTCCTTGGAGGAAAAATTAGATGAAAGAATAATAAAAACAATCATAATAAATTTCCAACTTATTTTTCAAAATGTTAACCATTTATTTTTTACTTTTATCCCAGTGTTTTATTTTATTTTATATCTACCCATTATTTTTCTAATCTAGTTTGGAAACTAGATTCAGCTCACACATTTTTCATAGCATTTGCTTTCATTATCGTTTGGTCTTTGAGTTTTAATTTATGAAGTATCTTTATTATATTCTTCAATCCTTTATTGAAGTCTTGTTATATTATTTTAATAGTATCATTAAAACCAAATATAGGTTAGTCCACTCTATTGTGTTCCCTGTAGCTATCTATGGTTATGAAAGTTGGACCTTAAAAAACAAGACAAGAGTCAGACACAACCGAATGGATAACACCCTCATTCTCATTAAAATATTTTAATTAAAAAAACAATCATTAAAAAAAGAAAGTTGACATCCAGGCTTACCTGTAATTATGCAGATCAGGAAGCTGGCTAGAGCCTTTAACAACTACATTTCCTAAGGCTTTAAACCCATGTTCACAATCCATCTCAAAAACTGTAAAATTGTTATTGCCTGAATTTCTCCAGATTTCTCTGAAAATTCAAGATATAAAATCTATTATTAGAAATGAAAAGTCAAGGCCATTGTTTTTTTAAAAAATTGTTAAGTGTAATGAATAGGATGCAAATCCAACACTTACATACAAGAAATGAAAAGTGCAATGTCATATGTTAACTGCATTGTCAAAAGAAATAATATAATTCTTAAATATAAAGAAAAGAGTAGACTAGGTTAGAGTACAGTCAATAGAGTAGAATAGAATAGAATTTCCAATTAGTCCTGTGAAGTTTTCAGTTGGGACAGTAGGAGGTCTCCAAATGAAATCTTATGTATAAGTGCACCATCGTGCCTCCTGTCCCTGTCCTATTGTCTCCATTTAATTGTACCTATTTTCTGTATTCTTATACATGTTTATACTTATACCTATTATTTTGTAAGTGATTGACAAATCAAATAAAAATTAAAAAAAAAAAACTAGCCATGTTTAGCCTGGAAAAGAAAACTGGAGAGACTTCATTGGGCACCATATCCAACAGTATTCCTCATGTCTCTGAATCCTCAGAGAAGTTTTTCAGGCAAAACCTATAGCCTCTTTGCCAAAGCTTTTTGGCCTATCTATTTCAGGCAGGCAAGTTATTGTATATTTAGGATTAGTAAACAAAATATTAATCTTCAATATGTTATATCTTCTACATTTAAATACCTCAGACCTTTAGGACGTCCCAGAAGGCCATTATTCTCATCCTTCACTATTACCGCCCTATTATGAGGTTTACGTTTACCTTGTGCAGTTATGTCTCCAAGAGGAAAATAATCTGAAAAAAAAAAAAGATTGTCACCACAATCCCACTATCCACTATCTTTTGTATTACAGATTTGCTAATCTCATCTGGGTTTAATTAACTCTCTTGGAATTGACACATAATTCAAGGCTTTTAAAATATTTGAGCCAGGCAGATTTTGTGCTTCCTAGAAAATTATTCCCTTTTCAAAGAACTTTCAACATATTAATATTCTGGATATAATTAAAAGAACATATAGCTAATGAAAGTTTTTTATCTTTCTTGGGAGTTGACATTTCCTTCTTTACTGTTAACACCCAAACAATGACTTGAGGAAAAACATGCATTATAGTTTTCCTCACTATATTTTGATTTTTTATTTATATTATAAGCATAATCCTTAATCTACATTTCCTTTTTTAAATGATGCTAAACAGCTACCTATTTATTTTCAAGAGGACTTACAGCAGGAGTGTCAAACTTGCAGCATCATGTGACGTATTGGGACTTTTTTCCACTTCCCTAAACTGGGCAGGGGCATGGCCAGCGTGTGATGCATCCAGCCCGCAGGCCATGAGTTTGATAGCCCTGACTTTCAGGAATAATCCTATTGAAACTATTAACCTTGATCATGACAGTCCACATGCCAGAATGTCATAGGCTTCAGGTCCCCTGTAAGGTGTCCAATCTCCACATAATGTTTGCAAAATTTATACTTCAATTTTTCTTCAGTTGAATATTCTGCAGGAAAGATTAAAATACATATGAAATTATTTTATACAAAATTAGATCAATAATCCATATATACTCTATATTGACTTTAGGTAGTCCTTTACTACCTAACTTGGTGACCATTTAAAGTTACAACTACCTTAGGGCTACTTATGACCCAGAATCAAAATCTCAGCAGTCTCCCTATTGCATAGTCCCATAACTGGGTTTCAGATACGTGGTAACATGGCCATATTTACAGCCATTTGCAGAGCCTTACACTTCCAGTGTTTGGCAAAATTGCATCCACAGGAAACTATTGATTTATTTAACAACCATATTTTCACTTAATGACTGTGGCAGCCAGTTTACAATGGCTACATTCACTTACCGAATGCTGTAAAAAAGGTTGTAAAATCAGAGTCGGGGAGGACTAACCTATTTTATGACCGTCATGACTTATGATCTGATGGGCAGCCTCCATTAAAGTTGTAAAGAGGACTACCTATACATTATTGTTTCTCAACCTTGACAACTTTAAGATGTGTGGAATCCCCTAGTCAACATTGGGTATTGAAGGATGTGTGAATTTAGCCAATTGTGGCTTACTTAACAAACCATGGTTAAGCAAACCAGGACTTATCCTGATCTAGGAAGTCAGATAAACCTTGAATTCCAGTAAGCTTTAATTAGTGGAACAATAAGAGTGAATGCAGCAATTTTATAAATATAGAAATTAATTTTTAACATCACATTAATATGTACATTTAATAACATTACAATAAGATAATTTATGTTTGTTACTTTTAGCAGATCCTGCGATCAATAAACAGAGCACAATTAAAGGCCCATTTGAGAAGCTCCCCATCACTGCTGAAAGTGCAGTCTTGGTTAGGTTCTGGAAAGAAAATAAAATAATTAGAACTTTGTCAAATCAAATGTATTAACATTAGCTTCACGAGAGAATAACCCTTAAATTATATGGACTCACATTATTACTGACGGGCAGAATTGAGAAATATCTTCATCTACTAAGTTTTATGTCAGTTAAGTTAAATATAGGAGTTAAATAAATGGTAGATGGAAATTATTTTGCATCTTGCTATGGCATGAATGGAATCACTGTTTGACAGGCTTCACTAAAATGAGAAAAGAGGTAATGATTTTCAGCTATAAAGAGCTGGCTTGCTGTTACTGGGAGAACATTTAACCCTTGTTATGTCTGATAAATCCTGTAGGCATCATTAGAAGCTTATGATGATGTTGGGTGAAAAAAGTACTGGTTTAACCCAACACAGGTCCATCAGTCACAACGATGATCCTGAACTCATTCTTATTTTGGGTGTTGAGATGTTATGCTTTATAATCCCCAGAGGAAGCATTTCATTGGGCTTTTTTGCCTGCTGACATTAGTCAAACAGTATATCTACACTGGCTTCAAATTACAGTTGAATGTCATCTGGAAGAATTTTCTTGGCAGCAATGAGAGTTCTATTTAGCACAATGTCAAATATTTTATTCTGGCTCTTTAACCCTCCATTCTAGAAAGTTAATATTCTAAACAGTGGAAGGCTTCCATTTCATCTCTGACATACAACACTTTGTTGTGATGGAAGTTGCTTTGCAATGTGGTTTGCATGTAAGAGGAACAGCTGAATAACCCACATATTACTGTTACTGTTACCCAAGCATTACTCCTGAACTGGTTCAATAATATTCAGATAATTTGAAGAGTATATCATTCACATATTATCTTTTCTGTTTTCTTATCTGTTTTCCTTACAGTTTCTATTTCTCCCCTAGTATATTTTTGAAAAACGATGCTATTCTGTCTGCTTTTGTTTTAACAGCATCTCTAATATCTATATACTCACCACTATTTCCTTCCTGGGAAGCTCATCGACAGATAACTAAAGAAAGGTCAATACCAAAGAGCCCCCTAAATACAAGTTGGGAGAAAAACAACATCGACTGTGATTGGATTATCTCAGACTGAAAAAAAGAGGGGAGGGGGGGAAATATATGTGTCTCAAGATTGTTGAGTTCTTTCCAGAGTAAGTTTAATGAATCAAGTGACTATCTGACTACTTTTATTATCTAAAATAAACTGTAAAAGAGCACACTGTGTATTTATATTGGCTGAACATAGAGTTTAAAATATCTGTATTTACATTTTGCACAATTCTAGAATGGCTCAGTGACCTCTTTTTTCTGTTCTGCTAAATGTCACAAATTTTATAATAATTCAGAAGGAAGCATAGTCTCTTTACCATGGATGATCAACTTTCACAAAATATCTTTTAGTGGACTAGGAATGAACTACAATTCCACATTCACATTGGTATTTCACTAGTTATTTTGTTGTAGCTGAAGTCCTGAATTTGGACAAGGAAAGCTAGATAAAGGTCTCTACTGAACCAAAAAGTTTTCAGAATGGCTATGAACCAGTCATTCTCTCTCAGGCTGAGCTTCAGAGTTGTTGTTCTGAGATCTCTGAAGTATACCACCTTGACCTCCATAAAAAGACAAGGTCATCATCATCATCATCACCACCATTTTAGCCATTGTCTATCCACTGCAGGATAAAGGTCCCTTCTGCATGTTTCCAACCAATACAGTCCTGAGCTTTCTTTTTCCAATTGGGCCCGTAATATTTATTGATGTCATCAATCCATCTTGTTTTAGGTTTATTTCATGGATGCCATTCTCTGATTGCCTTGGTCCACTTCCCATCAGTTCTTTTTGCTATGTGACCAGCCCATTTTCATTTCAATTTTTTACTCTCTTGATAGAATTGTATACTTTTGTTTGTTCTCTAATCCATGTGCAGGTAAAAATGGCAGGCAAATAAATGCAAAAAAATTAAGAAGTAGTTCCAGTAGGAACTGGCAACTGGCTGCATTGGTACATTTTTTTACTCTGACACCCTCCAAAATCATATTTCAAGAACAGTTTTGGCCTCAGCCACAAACAGTGTCTACAAATTCTTTGTAATGATTTATAAATTGACTGACATACAGATTTCTTTGGCTGACCATGAAATATTGGGTCATCTTAGCTTTCAAAACTTCAAAGCATGCAACAGAGGAAAATAGTGCTGTAGAAGATTACATAATAGTACATTGAAAAATGGACAAAAGTTGCACTCTTCCACAATCCTGCTGCATTAAAAATTGAATGAGATTATTAAGATTAAATCTTAGAAATTTTGTACTATTTTTATGGTATCATGGAAACTGGTTTTAAGAGGAAATAGAGAAATGGGACTGAAACATATATGTATGTGTGCAGACATTCTCCCTTCTTGTTTTCTTATGTTCTTTTATGTCCACATATACATTGAACTAGGGGTGCACAAAATATGTCAGTTTAAGATTACTTAGCTTTGGGTGATGGCCCTTGTCAAAAATAAATATGGATATGGGCTGCTTTGGGAAGGTGTTCAAGAATTCTAAGGGATAAAACAGCGCCTTGAGCCTCGCAGAAACTTAAGCTTCTTCAAAGCCCTAATCTCCAAAAAAACATAGCAAATGTTGGGAATTTGGGCTACATTCATTGGGGAAACTGTATGTAGCTCCACACTTTTTGATTAAATGAGCTGGTGGTGCAGTGGCTAGAGTGCAGTACTGCAAGCTATTTCTGCTGGCTGCTGGCTGCCTGCAATTTGGTAGTTTGAATCCCGCCAGGTTCAAAGTTGACTCAGCCTTCCATCCTTCTGAGGTCGGTAAAATGAGGACCCAGATTATTGGGGTTAATATGCTGACTCTGTAAACTGCTTAGAGAGGGCTGTAAAACATTGTAAAGCGGTATGTAAGTTTAAATGCTATTACTATTGCTAAAGGAAATATTCAAATAGGGATAGTTAGACAGGACAAGAGTTTCCATCATTGGGAAACTATCAACCATGCAGCTCTTGAGAAAATGCTGTGAAAGAGCCTTCATAGCATTTCTTCTAGAATGGGAGCCGAGTTGAGTCAAATTTCTACATGACTTTCAAAGCTTCCTATGTTAAGAAGGTACAAGGAGACAATGCCTGTATGAAATCAGCATATTCTCCTGTATGTGAAAAAGGCCAATGTATTGTGTAATGAACTATTTCTTTGTAATAGTTCTAAATTTCTTCAGCATTTAACATACGTTAGGGTGCCTTGCCTGATATCCTGGATTCACACATCATGGCAAATAATGGAAATAATGGATTTTCTTCTACTACATCTGGAAAATTCATATTAAATCAGAATTCTTCCCACTTCTGACTTACTAAGATATATGGATATGGCTATTGTGTAACAAATAACAAGTATTTTTATTGATTAACCAGATGAATATCTTGTACAGTGTTACTATCTCTTTTGAGTGTCAGAATAACCTGTTCCCTTGAAAGATGAGCAATCGCTAAACAAAACAAATGGAATACATGCTTCAGTTAGATTTGAAGCCTAGACTGTATGTAGTTGTTCTTGAAAAAATATATTTCCGGTGTATTATTTATTTTATCTCAGGGGGAAAAAAAGGGCAAAGAAGTAGGAAAGAATTTTTATTTCAAGTTCATAACATAACATCACATAATATCATATAAATCTCAGAAGCATTGAAATCTATCATACATCTGAAGAAGTAGCATGCAGAAACAGGACAATTAATTTAGAAAGAAGGTTGAATAATATTAACATATATATATATATATATATATATATATATATATATATATATATATATATGTTTTCTTAGGTTTTCGCGGGTACT
>BLBF01000041.1:2814358-2827831 GCA_015471245.1 Laticauda colubrina
GTATCGTGGGACACAATTAAACAGTTAGTCCCAGGTATCAAAACCAAAGACTTGAAGAAGCAGCACCTAACCCTCAAAGACTATCAGGGAAACCAAATCCCTGTGATGGGCAAGGGACATTTCCGAGTCGCCTACAAGAATCACATCAAGGTGCTTCCACTGACCATAGTCAACCAAGACAGACCAAGCCTCCTGGGCATCGAGTGGTTCGTGCCATTGGGCATCGGGATGACCGGGGTCGATCGAGTGACTACAACCAGCTGGGAAGACGACCTCATCCGAGAATTCCAGGACGTTTTTGACGGCTCACTGGGCAAGTACCGGGGAAACCCCATTTCTTTCAATTTAAACCCCCAAATAGCCCCACGAAGAATAAAAGCCAGGCGAGTTCCTTTTGCACTAAAGGCAAAATTAGAGGAACAGCTGGACAAATTAGTAGCCCAAGGGGTTTTAGAACCTGTGGACCATGCCAAGTGGGAAACGCCTATCGTCACACCCATTAAACCTGACGGGTCCATCAGAATCTGTGGTGACTATAAGGCTACCCTGAACCACGCATTACAACCAAGCGCACACCCGGTGCCAGTAGTCCAGCATTTGCTTCATTCCCTGGGAAACGGCAAAGTTTTCGCCAAACTCGACTTGGCACAAGCCTATCAACAACTCCCAGTAGACCCAGAAACAGCAGAAGCGCAGACTATAGTCACCCATAAGGGCGCATTCAAATGCCACCGACTCCAATTTGGAGTAAGCGTAGCCCCTGGCGTCTTCCAGAGTCTAATGGAACGCCTTCTAAATGGCATACAAGGAGTCATTCCCTATTTCGACGACGTCCTAATCTCGGCCAGAGATGAAACACAATTAAGGAACAGACTGAAAAAGGTTCTGACTAAGTTTAGAGAATCTGGCCTCAAGGTTAAAAGAGAAAAGTGCTGTCTAGTTAAGAACAGCGTCGAATTCCTGGGCTACTCAATAGACGGAGAGGGTATCCACCCCACAGATAAAAAAATTAAGGCGATAAATGACGCTCCTGAACCAAGAAATAAAACAGAACTACAAGCGTTCTTAGGATTAATTAATTTTTATAATGTGTTCCTGCCAAACAAAGCCACTATAGCAGAACCGTTACACCGTCTGCTAGACAAAAAGGCAACTTGGACTTGGGGTTACAAAGAAAAAAAAGCCTTCCAAAATATTAAAAGACTGCTAACATCAACAAACGTTCTCATCCAATTTAGCGACACTCTGCCATTAACAGTGACCTGCGACACTTCACCATATGGAGTAGGTGCCATCCTGAGCCACCAACTACCGGATGGCAGAGAAGCACCCGTCGCATATTATTCTAGGACTCTATCAAAAACCGATCGGAATTATAGCCAATTGGACAGGGAAGCTCTAGCAATTGTCGCTGGAGTAAAACGTTTCCACGAATATTTATATGGGAGGACTTTTCGAATCATAACGGATCACAAACCGTTAATGGGGATTTTGGCGGGAAACAAGCCAACACCTAATATACTGTCCCCAAGAATGACGAGATGGTCAGAGTTCCTGGCGGCTTATTCCTACACTCTGACACACCGGCCAGGGAAACAAATTTCCCATGCGGACGCTTTGAGCAGAGCGCCCTTACCAGCAACCGACGCAGACCCGGCACCAGCGATGACAACGCTACAAATCGAGACTTGCCCCGATCTACCCATATCAGCATATGATGTCGCCAGAGCCACTGCGAAAGACTCATTGACTGCCCGCGTTCTTAGCTGGGTAGGTAAAGGCTGGCCGGAGAATCAAAAAACTGAAAACTTTAAACCTTTCCGGTCCAGACAGACTGAACTTTCTATCCAAAAGGGGTGTTTGCTGTGGGGTGATCGGGTAGTAATCCCTGCTAAACTACAGCCCAGGGTACTTATGCTGTTACATGAAGGGCACCCGAGAATGGTTAAGATGAAAAGCCTCGCCAGAAGTTATGTGTGGTGGCCGGGTATTGATAAGGACATAGAATATTGGGTAAGCTCATGCCACAAATGCCAGGCAATTAGACCATCCCCACCAAAGGCACCTGTTAAGGACTGGGAAACCCCTCGAGAACCGTGGTCAAGAATACACATTGACTTCGCGGGGCCTTCCAAGGGGCATACCTTTCTGATTGTTGTTGATGCCTATTCCAATTGGCTTGAAGTAAAAATTATGCCATCAACGACAACAGAAGCCGTAATAAAGAAACTAGACAGCCTGTTTGCCACCCATGGCATACCGGACATTCTCGTCTCAGATAACGGGCCACAGCTCACCAGCATACCATTTGAGCAATACCTAGCCTCCCTAGGTATAAGACATGCACTAACCGCGCTGGCTCACCCGGCTGCGAACGGCAGGGCTGAGAGAATGGTCCGGTTTACCAAAGAAGGGTTGGAACGAATGGACGCTGGAGATATCCAACAAAAAGTAAACCGTTTGCTCACACTCCAGCACATAACGCCCAGTACTATAACAAATAAATCACCAGCAGAACTACTCATGGGGCGAAAATTAAGATCTCACCTGGATAGGTTACACCCAAATTTTACCCCAGAAAACCCCCCTGACTCCTCAACACGGTTCAGACAATTCGAAACAGACGATTTGGTATACGCAAAAAACTTCACCGGGGACCCGGTATGGCTACCCGGACAAATTATCCAAATTACAGGCCCCAAATCCTACCGAGTAAAATTAGACGATGGCAGGGAATGGAAGCGGCACATAGACCAGCTTCGATCTCGAATTATAGAAAGAACCACAGACTTACAAACATTCGCAAAAAAAACCGGCGAAATGCAAACCAAGGTGGGGGGGGAAAGGCGAGAAACAAATAAAGAACTGTTTAAAACTAAAACTAACATTCAAATAAATAAACCTAACATTCAATACGATCAAAATGAGCCAACAAAAGACTCACCGTTTGAAGAGACCCACGGAAAGAGACCATCGGAAGGGGCCAGCCAAGCCAGCTCGACCTGCCCCGAGGAAACGGGAGGGAGCGGCAAAACCGCCGGCCTAAGAAACTCAGGCGGCGGTAAAATGGCTGACTCACCCTTCCAGACGGTTCCAGAGAGAAGGACGGACGACACAGCAGCCCCATCCGAACCGGTCGAAGTCTTCACTGAAAATGAACCGCGCAGGTCAAGTCGAGTCCGGAAAAGCCCCACCTACCTGCGAGACTACGTCACCACGTAGGACTGAACTAAGGGGGGAGGGGTGTTCTGTATGTAAAGTGGATGACTCCAAATCTACAAACCTGATTGGCTAAGAAAAAGAACAGTGGATTGGTTCACTAGGAACCAATCCAAAGAGCTACCAAAAAGGCGGCAAATCCAAATAACTGCCATTGGCTGCAAGCAGGCAAGCCAGCCTGTATAAAAGGGCTGGCCCCGGCTTCAGCCGGCGTTCCGTTACTGACTAGTTATAATAAAGGTATTTGTTGTTGGAACCCGGTCTACCTCGTGTGTTTTCCGAACAAAACAATTGTCTCTTTTCAAATCTCCTTTTTGGATCTCAAATACTGCATTACTATACTATTCTGAGCATCTTAAAAAGATATATTTAAATTTAAATTATATTTAATAGCATTATGGGCAATTAAATGGTTTCACCAAATTAATTTTCATAACAAAAAGGATTACTTAAACACAACATCAAATTTAAAACAAAGTGTGCAAAACAGAAGGGACAAAAGCACCAATATTTTTATGACTAAAAGGTAACACATCCATTCTGTCCATAAAGGACTAATTTAAAGGTTGACAACGCATACATTTCACCAAGCCAACCTTTGGTTTATGCTGCACTATTACCTTCCCAAGAATATGTAAAGCTAATTTCAACCTTTTACTCTTTTCCTGGTAGACAGTACTTAATAAGATTCTAGGATTTGGCTATCCCTTACGTATTTTCTGTACATGAATATTCTGCTATAAAACTCGTAAGGGCAGTATTCATACCAAAAAATATACTTTCATCTCCTACCAAGAATAACTAAAGCAAACAAATTGAGCATGAATTTTTCTTAAAAGAAGCAACATAAGGAATTCCTAGACTCCTGATCATGATGGCTGGGGTTTAACTCCTTTTTCTACCCATAATATTTTGTTGTTAAAAATGTAGCCCAGTTGCTACTGTTAGCCCACCTGATGGATCACAAGCACAGATGGATGAGGGATAGGCAGAGAATATTTCTCATCATTCTTTCTCTTGTCTCCTGTCTCTTTGAACACTAAAGCCATGTTTGATCTTAGTCCAAGGGACAGATTGCAGACACAGAAGACAATGATTAACCTCCACACCTGGATTCCACTATGCCATACACCTGCCTATATTCTCTCAGCCTCCCTGTATCTGAGCAGTTTGTGATGCTTTTCCAGGCAGCACCAGGAGTTAATCCTCAGTGAAAGGGAAGCAAAGCAAAAAGATCCCCTCAATTGCTTTAATTTGTGTAGCATTAAACATGTGCCAGTGTTCACAGAAGAGGTCTCAGCAAGGATGCCAGTGTAAAGTGCTTACAAACCTACCCAAAATTTGAACAGAGACATTTGGTTGCATCCTTAAGATGTCTTTTTCTGTTTGTTATCATCCACTTTCGATCTATTTCTGGTTGTTTTTCTGTACTTCGCAATGTTTATCTCCAAAGGGAAGAATGTGATGGGTTTATGTCAATATGTTATACGCCCTGTACGACTAGAATAGTTTTTACTAGACCGGGAGTCAATAACTGAATCGAATATATACCCCCCCCCAAAAAAAAAATATCTTTATTTCAATCATTTAGTTTAGCGCCTTTGCTGTATCTCCCGGAGCGACTTAAGCAGTGCGATAAAGTCAAGCAAAACATTAAAAAACGAGGAAGGAAAAAAAAAAAAAGAAGCAGCCACCTCCCCCCCACCCCCCCACAGCAAGGCACTGAACTGAACGGAGGAGGCGGGGGTGTGTGTGATAATGGTTTCGTTGCTTAGCAACCAAGGCGAAACGCATTCTGTCTCTCCCTCCCTCCCTTCCTCGGGCCGCAATTCTTCGCACACGGGTTCCAATAGCAATCAGCCTTTTTTTGGTCTCTGCCTCGGCGCGAATGGTGACGCAATCGGCACGCGCCTCATGTGAAAGAGGAAGGCGACGTGTGGAGCTGAGGAAGTGGGAGTTTTCTCCCCTCATGAAAATGTTATGGTGGCGAGTTTGGTTAGGAGAGAGATGTTTCGCCGGCGGTTCTTTTCCCTGCTGGGCTCAGTAGAAGACGGGCCCTGTTTTGACTGCATGGCTTCAAGAGCTCGCCGGTATCCGGCAGGGCTCTGCAGATAAGTAAAAGCATAAGTAACGGAGCAGGTGCGGTCTTTTTCCGACAAAACTTGGAGCTAATTAAGGTTCGCGGAAGTCGTCCTTCCCTCTCCGCAGTTATACATGAATTATACAATTATATCGCGGCCTTCCAGGTTGGAGAAGAAAGAGACTGTCTTCCGGTGGGTAGTGAGAAATTATTTGCACCGGTGGCTAAATTAGTTGACATAGATGGTTGTTAGTTAGTTGTTAGTTGACATAGATGGTTGGGCTGGGACAGAAGCATCCTTTCGTTAATTTGGGTCTTTGTATTTGTATCCAGTCGGGGATGTCCCTGGTGTTCCCCAATAGGAGCCCATTTGGACGTTTCAATTGCGAATGAATTTCTTGTTGAATTAGCCGGGAAAGTTTAGATTTGTCATGTGGATGTGGCCTTGTTTTCCACTTGCAAAACGTCGAGCAAAGCTTATGCCATGAGGAAGGCATGTTTGCTGAAGTACTTGCAAGTGTATATTGAAGGTTGTAATCTTTGAAATGAAAAATAGGCTATTAAATTTGAATTGTGCAAAATACCCAACCTTTTTTTTTTTTTTTTTTTTGAGTAAAACAGATCGAATTCAGTTCATATGCGTAGCACTTTGTTTAACTGACTGGTAGCCATCCACCCTAAAAAAAAAATGTTTTTTTTTCTTCACAGGTTATTCATAATCTGAACCGGCCTTTTCAACACTCTTGTTGGCTGGGCTAAGACTATGGCTCCTAAAGATATAATGACTAATTCACATGCCAAGTCCATTCTTAATGCAATGAACTCTTTGCGAAAGAGTAACACACTATGTGATGTGACCCTGCGTGTGGAACAAAAAGACTTTCCAGCTCATCGTATTGTATTAGCTGCTTGCAGTGACTACTTCTGTGCTATGTTCACAAGTGAGGTAGGTAAGATAGACATCAAACTTATTTTGGATTTTTTTTTCATGGGAGTAACATGTACCAGAGACTTAACAGTTAAAAGTATCAGTGCAATCTAAGTATAAACCTTCCTGGAAATAAGATTCGTTGCATTCTTTGAGATTTACCCAGTACATGTGCATAGAATTGCATTGTACAGCTACAGTTCTTTGTGTAATCTGGAAGTAAGGCAATGGGATTTGCTTTTAAATGAATGTATATGTGTTTGGGCTCTGGGTGTGGGTATTCTTATACAGAGGTTAAAATTGGTAGCAAAATATATAATTCAAACATCTTAGTCATGTTTTTCTAAAGTGGAATGTTGCCCAGTAACTTTAAATTGTTATAGTGTAATAATCATAAAACAATTGACAACATAACAATGTAATGGATGGGTAACAATGTTTCTTCTCACTATAATTTAATTATATATATTTGGCCATATTTCTACTTGTGTAAAAGTTCATATGAAGTTCAGTATTAAACCTTGGACCCTTTTGCAACTGGGGGCCCTTTCGTTTGAGCAAAGATTGGAAGGCCAACTTCATGGGTTTTGCACAATTATGTATCCTCTTTAGTGGCCTTTCTCCTATAGGGTTATAGAGAATAGGACTTTTTGGGATATTTGAGAATTTCATTAGTTTGTATCTTGTTTTTGCATAATATTTTCCCTCTTTCACTTTTTATATACCTTTTTGTATGTACAGTATAATATATATAAAATCAAATAATATCTGGGTACAGCATTTATTTGATCTCTTATAGCAATACATTTGAATTAGAGGTTCTTTAAACTTGCACTCTTATGTGATGTTTGGTAACCACAATTCTAACATGTATTGGAAATCTATGAGCAAATAATTTTTAAAAGCATTTATGTTATACTGTGTAAACTTATAAGACCTCTAGAAAAAGATGTGCTGAAGTACTAGTAAAAAAGATTGAAATGAATGAACATTAAATTATTTTCTAAAAAGAAGCAAAGTGTTTGTTTGATGCTATATATTATTTCTCTAGGAATGTTATACTTCTTGAAATTTTATTTGTTGTAAATTCATACTTTGTAAATGAATGCTTAATGAATTACTTTTGCCAAATGTGTCTGTAGGTGACCTGAAACAAAATATGAATGTTACTTATCTAGGCCAGAAATAGTACAGATACTAACAAATATATTTTATTTCAATAAATTATATTTTGTAAACTAATAACTTTTTTTACAGAAAGAGGATTTTGTTGTAATTTATATATGAAAGAAGTTCTTCTTCATTGGTATGATGAATTAAATATCTTAAGCTCAGAAAAAACACTAAGATATTTGTGTATTTATTGTAGTCTTTCAAGGTGCGCTTAATAATTATATTACATGAAAAGTTTGCATAGGTGTTTATTTCCTCTTACTCATACTTATGCTTTCCAAATTAGTTTTCATAACCCAGTAAAGATCATTAATATAAATCCTTGTAATTAAACTTATTGTACTTGTAATTTGTAGCTTTCAGAGAAAGATAAACCCTATGTGGATATCCAAGGGCTAACAGCCTCAACTATGGAAATACTGCTGGATTTTGTATATACAGAGACTGTCCATGTGACGGTAGAAAATGTTCAGGAGTTACTCCCTGCAGCCTGTCTACTTCAGCTAAAAGGTAATGCCAGAAACAAATTGCATAGAGCAGGAATCAAGGATCAGATGCATTGTCCAGACACCTTCACTGTACAAAAATGAACAGAACTTTACAAACATACTAAAGTTAGTAAAGATGTATTAAAATAATATATAGACCTTGCTTACTAACCATTTATTTAGCAAGGTCTCAAAGTTGTGATAGCACTGAATAAGTGGCACTTACAACTGATTCTCAAAATTCCAGTTTTTCCATTTGCTTAGTTCTGAATGCTGAATATTTTGAACGGGCCATATATACTTTTCAAAAAACTGATTATCTGTCCTAGTACAATCAATATTTGATTTTTTTTCATTCTAGAGGTATTTAAAATGTCAAAAAAATATGGCAGTAGAGTCTAAATTCAGACTATAAATATTGATCATAACTATACTTATATCAGTAGTTTTTTAATCTAGAATTAAGAAGTGACATTTATGTCAAATACAGCTTACTGAACTGATAAAAAGAAGTGTTCATAATGGCCACAAATTTTATACTGATTGAAATAATAAATATACCTCTTCAACCCAATCTCTAAGCAGAGATTAATCATGTCCTTTAGATGTGTCTTTTGTAAAAAAAAACAAAAAAACAGCAATATCAACTTGTAAAGATATGAATTTTCTTGACCACAGTTGAAACCCAATATAACATTACACTTGTCTGGGTTGCTGTTCAGTAGAAATAAATATTGCACATTTTTACTTTTAATTTAAATTTGATTCCCAGGTGATTTTTCAGATTATAATTTGACCAGTCAAAGTGCCAACCATTTTATTTTCTTGTAGGAGTAAAGCAGGCTTGCTGTGAATTTCTGGAAAGCCAATTGGATCCTTCTAACTGTTTAGGTATTCGTGATTTTGCTGAAACGCATAATTGTGTTGATTTAATGCTGGCGGCAGAAGTTTTTAGTCAGAAGCATTTTCCAGATGTAGTACAACATGAAGAGTTTATCCTCCTCAGTCAAGAAGAAGTGGAAAAACTCATCAAGTGCGATGAAATTCAGGTAAGAACTCATCCGTTACCTTAGTTTAAGGCAAATAATGTTTAATTCGGACATGTAATGAATGCAAACCAATCATGTATTTGTCAAACTGTATAAATAGGACTTTTGTGTGTTCTTTTGAGAATCATATAATGAAGTATACATTTAAAGCAGCTTTTTCAATGAAGTGTGACAAGATTGTTTGCACACTAACCATTCTTTCCTTTTCATGTTAATGTTTTTGTCTAATGGGAAACATGGGAGGATCTTGTTTTTTATTATTTATTTTTATCTCGCTTTTATTTTTATATATAACTCAAAGTGGTGAACATACTCAATATTCCTTCTTTCTCCTATTTTCCCCAACCCAAACTCACCCAACCAGCCTTCATGCCTAAGGTGGGAGTAGAACTCACAGTCTCCTAGTTTCTAGCTTGATGCCTTAATCACCCCCCCACACACGCACACTTTTAGAGAGGACTAAAAAAAACTAGAAAAAGCCCTAAATTCAATTATCATTGTAGGAACTGAGTCTTCTGCCTTTAATCATATTAAATCTTGGAATTACATGTCACATGTTCACACTTTATATTTCTGACAGTCATAAGACAAAGCTACAGATTTTCTTTGGTAGACATATGATTGGATTTTTATAATATATGATTGGGTTTGTTACTAGCAATCATAATTTGCTAAGCAATTTTCCCACAGTAGAAGTACAACCTGTGTTTGGGCTGCCAGGAGGCTATCTTGGATCATAGCCAACTCTTTGCAAAAGTCTGAGGAGTTTTGCTTCTTTTCTTACAGGTAGCTTCTGAAGAGCCTGTCTTTGAAGCAGTTATTAATTGGGTGAAGCACTCAAAAAAGGAACGGGAAGCCTCTTTACCAGAGCTTTTGCAATATGTGCGCATGCCACTTCTAACTCCACGTTATATCACCGATGTCATAGATACTGAGGTTGGTCCAACTCATCTTTTAGAAATGGTTAATATTATCATGGTGGGCAATTTATGCTTTTCCAAATGGTATTACAGTTGTTTAACTATTAAACTTGTCCGGAAAGCTACAGTTTAATATTAAGATCATAGTTAAGGAAGACCTTGTTCATTATAGGAATACTATGTCTGAGAGTATCCACTATTGGTAGTATCACTATTGCACTACAACATTTATTCAATTTGGGATATTTTCTGATTTTCATGAAATGCTTGCAGTTCATAACACTTTGTTCATTGAGGAATGATTGACATTGATCAGCTTAGCAGATACAGGCATTTGTTTCAGTACCAAAAGGAGTATTCATGATTTTAATTTCACCTGCAGTGAATACAGATCAATACATTTGTAAAAGCCTTTTCAGGTGAATAAAAATTATTTATGTGTGTGTCCATTAAAGAATCTGAAGCCAGTTAACCACATATAAGAATATAAGATGAACCATGCAGGATCAAGCCAGTAGTTCATCTAATACTATGAATACCAGTCAATGTGATATATTTAGAGAGCTCACAATCACAGAGAGAAGGGTGATACTTTTCTTCCACTGTTGCTTTTTGCAACTGGTGTTAAAAGTGTGTTGTCTGTGATTCTTAAAATAAAAAGAGCAAAATTGGAGTAGTAGAATCTAAACATTGTGAAGTGCTTCAGATTTCATTCCAAAAAGATGCTTCGGAGCACATGTATATCTGACCTGCAACTTATTAAAGTGGCTACATGCCTTTTCAGATCAGATGGCTGCCTGGAAAAAGATTTCTGTTTTATGAAATCACAGGCAGGTGCTGTATTTTGTGCTTCTCTGCAATACATTTATGGAACTGGATCCAACAAAAGTGGGGATCACTTTTCCATGAATGTAACAAGCCCCATTTAAAATTGTTTATCTCAATAATCATCAGCATATTTGTTCCTAATCACATGCCAAAAAAATGTTTGACAAGCTGCCTTTTTGTATCTGGGGAGTCTTTGGTGCTATCTGAGCTTAGTTGTTTGCAGTCATTTCATTACCCAGTTTAAGTAATGTCATCAATGCTAGAAAGTGGTGTAAGCCCCTGCTTACTGGCTGGTGAGAAAGATATGTTTTGGTGTTTTGTTTCCTTCTTAGCTTTTTTGTTGTCTTTTTGAAACAATGTGTAAATGTTTATCTTTGTGTCTGTTGATGACTCATTTGTTTGAATACCAAGCTTCCAAAAATTCCCTAGCATTTTATGAATTTTGTATTTATATTACAACATAGCATGTGAATACAAAAGGAATTAAATTCACATCAGAATACACATTTAGTTAGGCATCTCTTCCCCCATGGATTCCTGAATTTAGCAAATTTTTATCGGTTCAGGTTTCAATGGATGCTACTATGTTCTAACATTGGGACGGGAAGCTTTCTCTCCATGTTTTTTCATAGCATGTGCAATTTATCTTGGTCAGGCAAGTTACTTTCCTTGGCTCCATATTGAAGAAACCTCAGATACTATTTCTGTGGGAAAGCTATTGCAGTTTTTCAGATATTTTGATAGCTTTTTTTGCAATATCATTTTTCAGGAGAACTGAAAGCAGACCAAATACAAACAGATCAGGGTTCCTCTTCAATACACTAAGAGTAAAAGTGACTTTTCCTTATGTTTTTGCTACTGCATCTATCCTTCAATTAGGTCTTTCACTCAAGTGGTTTAATGAAGATTAGTACTTGTGGTTCAGAGGATTCATTAGTGTAAAAGAAATAGTGTAAAACTCAGCAATGTAATAGTAGCGCAATTGTTTAGCTTTAGAATGGGTCCCTTCTCCTACCATAACACAAACTTGTATATGTCTGTATATGCCTAATATTGCTTTTTAAAATACTGCTTTAATATAAATGTTGTTCTTTTTGTTGTTTTCATAAGGCAGTATATCTCTGTGGTATCGTACACTTGTATATATTGTAAAAATTATATAGTCTTGTTATATTTCCCCAGCCTTTTATCCGTTGCAGTTTACAGTGCAGAGACCTTGTAGATGAAGCTAAAAAGTTTCATTTAAGACCTGAACTCCGGAGCCAAATGCAAGGCCCAAGGACCCGAGCACGTCTAGGTAAGTGGCAAAGGATTCAAATTAACATTTAAGAAGGAAATGTCATGTTCTATTCTCATGTTTATTATCTCTTGTCAGTTACCATGTTTAGGGATTAATGGATTCATAGTATTCTGCTATCACTGCTGCAAAAGATGGGCTTGAAGATTTTTATATATCAAAAAAACCCTGCTACCCTCAAAGTCTAGAGTTGTATTCTGATTCAAGTAAATTAAATAGTTATTGAAAATAACTCTTTTTTGAGAGCCAGTTTGGTCTAGTGGTAAAAGCACCAGACTGGAAAGCAGGAGACCATGAGTGAAGTTCCACCTTAGCCATGAAAGCCACCTGGGTGACCTTGGACCACTCTTAGCTCAACCCACCTCACAATGTTGTTTTTATGAGGAAAATTGGAGGAAGAAAATGTGCTGATATGTTTGCTAATTTGACTTATTTGTAAAAATAATAAAGGCAGGATACAAATTAAATGTATCAAATATACTTAATCAGAAATATTTTATGTTTCTATGTGAACAGCAATCCTTTAAAATACTGAATTAAATTTTTGAAGAGATCATTTATTAAAATATTTTGAGTTTCAAGCAGGAGAATTTCAGTTTGCTCCATAAAAATAAATGCAAAACATAAACTAAATAATTTCTTAGTAAATAAAATACAGGGGAAGTAATTTTTTGAGCATAATTTATGTAATTTCATAGGGTGAAATCACCATGTACCTTCAAGCCCAAAACACGTTTGAAGAAAAAAGGTACAAATGAAGCTTTTGTGCTTAGTCATCAATATGCTGTGTCTATCTAGTTCAGATGGATGGGGGACTGGCCTTGCCTAATTTTAGGTGTTGTAGATCAGCGGTCCTCAACCTTTCTGGCTCGGCGGACTGGCGGAGGTGGAAGCACTGGAGGGAGAGAGTGGGTGGCACACCCATACACATGCACTGCTTTTATAAATGCAGCTGTGCGCTCATTCACACGCACCCACCATTTCCGCAGTTCGTTCCCAATAGGCTGTGACCTGGCAATGGGCCTTTGACATGGGATTGGGGGACCCATACTCTAGATCTAAGAACTGTTAATGAAATATATATTGGTAAACTACTTGGAAGAAATTACAGTGGTTATTACTGAAATATAATGTGACCTCAAAATTATTTTCCTCATTGAAACAATTACCTGAATACAATAGAATGAGCTCACGAAAAGCGAGTATAGAACATAGCTAGGAAGTAAGTGCATAGCTGCAGAATAAAAAGTCAGATTGTCAGAAAATGACTCACAATTATGTGGCTCAGGTTAGCAAGTATTATTAGGAAAATTTTTGAAAAGAAAGAGAATTTATTTCATGAACAAGCGTGGCAGTTGAATTGCCTTTCAACTGTGATTCAATGATACCTTAATTTTTGTTGATATTATTAAAGAAAGGAAAATCAACTGTTAACATTTCAAATTGTTAGGGATAACATTGTTTACCCTAACTGGTTTAGGTGAAATAATA
>BLBF01000041.1:2827841-2878148 GCA_015471245.1 Laticauda colubrina
TATCTGTGTGCCTATCTGACTAACGCTGCACATTCTGTTTAGCTTGTCTACCTAACCCTGGTTGGGGAACCCAGGCTTAACACAAATACAGTATTGTTAATATGTAATTACCTACTGAACATATAAATGAGGTGCATTGCTATTTTAATGTTTGATTATATTTGTTATAACAAGGATTAATATGCTTTACAATTCCATACACTATAGTTTTCAAACAGAAAGTAAGGGGAGGAGTGGAAAACCTGAACAAAATTGTTCAGTGAAGTAGTAAAGCTTTCTTGAAGATTTTTAAGATGATGGGAGGAGATTTCAGTATTAATATGAAGGTAGTTCATTACTCAACTACATAGTTCTTAAATAAATGTTTATGGGTATGTGCTCATTACTTTTTGTTTGATAATTTTATATGCTTCCTTCTGATTCCAGATAGCTTACAGCATATAAAATAAAATCATAAAGTCAATCTGTAAAACCAATAAATACAAAATAACTACTAAAAATTATAAAGCTGCCATCAAACAAGCCTATGCAGTCTCTTGAAAAAGTTATCTTTGGGTTAAGACTGCAGGACTGCAAGGATTGCTGTTGCTAAGCAGTGCGGTCATCTGACAACCATAGTGCTTAGCAACAGAAATTCTGGTCCCACTTGCCATCATAACCTGAGGACTGCCTGTCTCGATTGGCAAATTTGTAAAGCAGCCATTCCCAGAGGCCTTTGAAGTTTAACTTTGCTCTTGGGTTTACTGTTCTTTTTCTAAGTAGACAGAAAACAGGTCAATTGGTTGGTTAAACAGAGTTGGAGAAGTTTATAAATTGTGGACCTATTTCACAAGGCGGGGGTGGGGAAACTACTCTTGTTGAAATATATTTAATCAGTGTTCAACTAGGGGAGGCAATTTATGTGTATGTTTTTTATGTATTCTTTTCCCTTGTTTAGTTTTGCCTTGTTTGGGGTGTTTTTTTTTTTTTTTTTGTCTTCTTGCCATTTGTATTTTAATTTTGGTAATTAAAAAAATACACACAAAAAAAGCAGCTGAGCTGTTCCTTTTCTCAGAACTGCATAGCAGTTGCAAAAAGCAATCGTGTATATATCCTAGTAAAAGATGCTGTTTCTTTAAGCAGTTGCTGATAGTTATTATATGATTATGTACTCAACTAAAGTGCCGCACAGCCCTAGTATAAAATACTCTGAGAACTTTATGCTATTTTTTTTTATTTTAGAAGTTTAGTCCCACCTTTATTATTTTTATAAATAGCTCTTATATAACACTCCTTCCTCCTCCTGTTTTCTCCACAATAACAGACTTTAGGAGATGAGTCTAGGGTCACCCAGTTAGTTTTCATGCCTAAGGTAGGACTAAAGCTCCCAGTTTCCTGGTTTCTATGCCAGCATGTTATTACCTTCAGGAAAAAGTATTTGAATATGGTAGATAATTTGTCCTTTATTTAGAATGCATTTATCCTGCTTGGATAATGCCTTCATTTGTTTCATGCTACTGTAACATAGCTTGCATACAAAGCTTTCAGTACATAATGTAACAGTGAGGGTGGTTTTCAGCTTGCTTTTCCCTGGCTTTGATTACAGATAGGGGTAAGTGACTAGTCCAAGTTTATCCAACTGGTTTCGTGACTAAGGGAAGTGCTAAATCCAAAATCTTCCCACTTCTAATCCAGTTCCTGTGGTAGTATACTACACTGGCTTTCAGTTTATTTAAAAGTTATTTAAAATTTTTATCCCATTTTTATTTGTAAAGCTTACTGATGTGTAACATTATGGAGGTCTCTTTCATTTAGGTGCCAATGAAGTTCTACTTGTAATTGGGGGTTTTGGAAGTCAACAGTCTCCCATTGATGTGGTGGAGAAATATGACCCCAAAACACAAGAATGGAGCTTCTTACCAGTATGTAATTATTTGCTTCATCACATATGTTTAAAACAACAACATACGTGAAATGTTAGGTATCTGTTGTGGGACAATTTGCTTATAATTCAGTAATGAATCTAAGATTCCTTGAGCATTTTTTTGTTTAAAAAAAGCAAAATGTCTTTGGCAGGATGAAGTTTACTGCAAAAGAAGTATCAGGTAAAGAAATTTTTCATTGCCCAATGCTTCTAATTTCACAATGTTTTTTTCTCCAGTTGATTTTCATCAGTAGTGTTTGAATAGGTAAACACATCTATCAGAGGGAGAACTTTGTTTTTTTAGAAATCTCCATGTAAGAATGGGTATAAAACTGGAACACCCTATTTGTGAACAGTAGAAGATAACTGTCTCTTCCTATCTATACTCCTTAGGAAGTAAAACAGTAGTATTCTACTACTTGAATGGATTGTAATGCAGATGGATACAGACAGGAATAGATTCAAGGTCAGACTTGTTCACTGTCACCTCAGTATTTGTTAATGGAATGACAGTGTTAAGTAAAGCACCTTCTCACATTTCTAAAATATGCTTCCAAAATGATTTAAGGATTACTGAGAAAACCATATTGTATGTAAGATTGCTAAATCAAGATTTAAAAATATTCCAAACAAAATATCACTTTTTTATATTTTCAAAGTACATAGAAGACATTTTCCTGTTTTTGTAAGACATTTCTTCTCTCTGAATTAAAATTCTCCAGAATTTATTATGGTCAAGTTTATCTTATAGGGATCAAGTTTATCTTATGCTGAGAAAAAACACAATTGTGCTGCATTTTGAAAAGGCAAACATGGGAAATTGAGTATTATTGTCGCAGATGAACTGGATACCTACAAATAAACCCTGTCACATTAGTCCACGTTGATACAGTTTACATTCTTTTTCTCTGATATTGCATTCTAGCACTAGAAAATTGCTTGTGTCAATTTCTTTTTAGATACAAAAATATGACTCTATTTTCTTTTAACTTACATAGAGCATCAGCCGCAAAAGACGCTATGTTGCTACAGTTTCCTTGCATGACCGGATATATGTAATAGGTGGCTATGACGGCCGTTCACGTTTGAGCTCTGTGGAGTGCTTAGATTATACTTCTGATGAAGACAGCATTTGGTACTCTGTGGCTCCAATGAATGTTCGACGGGGTCTAGCAGGGGCCACAAGTCTAGGAGGTATGTATTGAAAAAAACCAACTAATGATTATTCTTGGGGAAAAGTCTACAAGTGAGAAATAAGTATTAATGAAGGGATCTTTGGTGCTCTCTGAGCTGAGTTGTTTTCTTGCAGACTGTTCATAATCCAAACTAGGCAATATTATCAGTTCTAGTAAGGAGTTCAGGTTTGCTCTCAGTTTATATCTGGTGGCTTGCCCTGTCAGTGTTGATGGGAGTAGTCTTGGTTGTTCTTTGGTTGAGCTATTCACTGTTAGCTTGTTTAGAAGTTCCTTGATTGGGGTATTATTTACTTCTTGATTGTTGGTCTGATGTTAATCCTGGTGTTAATCTATGTTCATCTGGGAGTTGATTACAGGTGTGGAGGTGTTTTGATCTTTTTCTTCCCTTTTTGGCTTGTTGATTTGTTTCTTTTGTTGTTGTTTATGTCTGTGTATCTATTGATGGCCAATTTGTCTGAGAACCAGGTTTGCAGAAATTCTCTAGCATTTTTTTTTAACGTGGCTTCATCTAGGATTTTCACAGGTTCCCAGTTGAAACTATGGTTAAGTCTGTCCATATGTTGTGAAATTGAAGAGTTTTCATCATGTCTTCTGATTGCTGATTGGGGTTCATTGATGTGTTCTGCTAGTCTTCTGCCTGTCCTATACCTATATGCTGTCTGTCCTAGATCCTATATACTGCCTTTACACTGTATGTTGTAGATGACTCCTGTTTTTTCTCCTGAGGCTGCTGGGACTTTTGCTTTACTTGGGATGTTTTGGAGGGCTTTAGTTGGCTTGTGTACTATGTTGATTCCATGTGGTTATAATAGTCTGTTGGTGCTTTCTGAGATGCTTTTGATGTATGGCAGCGTTATCCTTTTTACAGCTTGAGTTGGTTGTGCTATATTGGATTGAGTGGTCATGCACTTTGTGATGAAGTTGCATGAATATTCATTTTGTGGAAGAGGTTGTATAGATGATCTGTTTCCTTTTTCTGCTGTTCAAGGTTGCTGCAGTATGCTTGTGCTTCTCTAGAGTTCTTACATTGTTTCTCTTGTAGGAGATGAAAATTTATATTATCAACAATAATAATTAACCAAAGTAATAACCCAGCTTCCCACAAGAAGATGAATACATAGCAGAAATGGGGGATGGAAAATATCTGCAAAAATTCCTCTGATTGCCATTTGTTGGGAGGAGCATATACCTATATTTGACTTGTGCATAATTTTTTTAAAAGATTCAGTTATGCATGCAAAGAACAAGTCTAATTTCATTTTGAATGAGAGATTGAAATAAATGATTGTTTGACTTCAAAATCTTCATGTTCAGTATCTTTTATCATGCATGAGCCTTTTTTACCATTTTATTTCAAATCATTTTCAAAATGCATACACCTCTATCTGTTTTTCTGAGTGTCCTAAATACATCTTTTGCTGCAATTTTCAATTTATGTACCTTGAAGATATTAGGACAAATTTTTTGAAGCTACAGAACTCATGTACAATATTTGGTCTTCCTTATTTAGGGGTTTAATTTGAGGGGGTTTAATTCAGAGGTTTGAACAGTGTAACCCACTAGCATTACTAATTTCTCTCTTGGGACATAGAACCAAAAATGTTTTGAGAAGGGAACTTCTATTCCAACTCCAAAAAGTATCCCAGCCCCATCTACTTTTGCATGTGATCGTCAATATGGCAGGGAAATTTCTAAATTTCTTGGCTTGATTTCTAGGCCAATGGAAAATGCAGATTCCTGATATAATATTTACTCCCTTTGGTAGTTCACCCTTGCTTTTTATCATTTGTACTTGTATTTATTTATAAATTTCTATATTTCATTTGATACACTGTGGGGTGCTTTGGAAATAAAGTAAAACAGTAATACACATAATTTAACAAGAATTTTTTTAGAAAAATTGTGATAAAAAAATTCTTTCTCTTGAAATAACTGACTCCAGTTTGTTATAGATATGATATATGTTTCTGGAGGTTTTGATGGAAGCAGACGCCACACCAGTATGGAAAGATATGATCCAAATATTGATCAGTGGAGTATGTTGGGAGATATGCAGACAGCTCGTGAAGGTGCAGGACTGGTTGTGGCCAATAATATTATCTACTGCCTTGGTATGTAAACCCACCTCCCATTTGGATGTCCTAGTATTAAAAGTATTAATCAAACATACTCCAGCATCCATAGATTTTCTGTTGTATGTTGTTCTGTTGTATTATGAAATATATTTTTATCTGGAATGCCCTTAGTACAAAATTCCAGTATTTCAAAATTGTAACTGTAAATGGAGTACTACAAGAAGAAATTGCTTAGGAATTGTCAGATTGCATCAGTTCTTTAATATTTGTGCATAAAATACCGAGGCAGAATTTTCACATCAAAATGTGTTGAGTACAAAATTTAATGAGTTTCAAAGCTGTTGAATACTAAGGCACTGCATAAGAAAAACCTAGATAGTTAAAAAATTATCAGCATTGTAATATAATTTCAGCTAGAAAAAGAGTTATTCTAAGAAGTATTTTTGTAACAAATTAAAGTTTAGTTGAATTGGGTTTTATGAGATTAAAATGAATCTCCATCATCTTTCTTGGAAAAGCTAATATATTCTGACACCTTTTGTATGAACAAAACCATTAAAGCCTTCTAGACTAACCTTTCTTCCACAAGTATATCTAGATACTATAAGTTGGCATTTTAGCTGCCAAAATGTCCAGGCAATTAATTATGCAACAAAGTATAACATTATTCACTGTGCAGTATTTGTCCAAAGCTGGCATTTGTAAATCAAATCAAATCTTTATTGTGGCCATAGACCACTATAAGGAGGGGCGAGTATGATTGTTAGCTATAAGATATAAAAATATGTAATTAAAAACTAAAAGTATATATAAAGAGCAATACTCTAAAATAAGGAATAGGAGCATTAAATGGGTATAGGGGAGCATAAAAGGTTAATTGGTGGAAAACTATATCAAATTACAAAGTTAATATTGTAGATTAGGTGCTTGTTAAATCTGGTTTATAGTGCAGGTAATCATCCAATGAATTTTGAATGCTGCCGCACAGAACCAAAACTATTACATGTTGTAACAGGGTTGATGTCTGAAAACAACAGCATGGTATAAAACTGTCTTGTGTGCCTTGGATATTTATTTAATAGTGGTAAGATGAGGCGAGTGCAGATGTCTTTGTAGTACAAGCACTGGGGAGAAATATGCTCTGTAGTTCTGTGCCTCCTGCATCAAGGGGCATTGTCTCTCCAGGCAAGGAATCTTTCTATATCAGACTTTAAGGACAGCATAATATACCAGAGTAAAGGCCCTTTTTTGTTTAGGGCTGATATATTTGTATATTTTTTTTCAGCATCCAAATAATATAGGTGGGTAAATTAGGACCACTATACAATATTGTTGCACATCAATGTAGCTACAAATCTGTGTTTCCTTCTCTCCCCCCCCCAACCATGGATCTTTTTTTGCTTTTTATATGTTTTCTTTATTCTGAATCTGAACATAAAACAAACAGAGACACTTAATTTACTTTCTCTTGTGCATGCATTTAGGTGGGTATGATGGTCTAAACATCTTAAATTCTGTGGAGCGATATGATCCCCATACAGGCCATTGGACAAATGTGACTCCAATGGCTACTAAACGCTCAGGTGAGATTTCTGATTGGGTTAGGGAATTATGGAATAAAATCTAAATGCTTTCTAGATAGAATAAATCTGAATAAGAGAAAGAGATTAAAAGTCTACATCTTTCTGTAAAATGTATATAGTACTTTACTGAGATCTTGTCAGACACATTTAGCAGACACTATTTGGTGAGCAAAAATGTTTTCCTCAGGCAGCCATCCTGAAAACATTCAACTACAGTATGGAGGTAGAATTCCCCAAGCTTACCACTGAGCAGCTCTTTCCAAAATCTCTTCTAAATCATCATATTAGAGCAGTCTTTACATCATAAACCACTTATTGTTTCTCACTCTATTATGTTTAATAGACATTTTAAATGTTAACTTCTTTGATACCCTGAAACAACATAACATCTTCATCACAAATTAATTCACTATTAAATATAAACTGTCAGTAGTAATTATGAATATTAAACAGTTGTTAAAAATGAAGGCATATGCAGTTGTTATTACTAGATTTTTATTCTGCTTTTGATTAGATAGCTCAGGGCAGCAAACAAAACTTCATATTCCTTGCCCTCTATTTTTCCCACAACAACAACCCTGGGAGGTGGGTTGGGCTAAGAGAATAACTGCCCAAAGGCACCTAGTTGACTTTTATGCACAAGGATAGAAGTTAGCATGTCTTATGGAAAAAGCGACCATGCAGTCTCCTATAATCCCCTAATGTCAAACAGAAGGAATTCATCTACTGCTTTGCTATCACATTTCATTACTTCTCCTTGCAGGAGCTGGAGTAGCCTTGCTCAATGACCACATCTATGTGGTTGGGGGGTTTGATGGAACATCACATCTTTCCTCTGTGGAAGCTTATAACATTCGTACAGACTCTTGGACAACAGTAACAAGCATGACAACACCCCGCTGTTATGTGGGGGCAACAGTGCTCCGTGGAAGGCTTTATGCCATAGCTGGGTAAGCAAATGGTGCCTATGGAATTAACATCCTTAAATGAACATCCTTAAATTAAGATCCTTAATAAGCATCCTTAAATTAAGATCCTTAAATGTTCTAGGTATTCCTGACACTTGCTTTGTTTTATGGAATTATAGGCTACATATTCTATACCTCTCCAGATACCATTTATTTTGGGTATAATTAGATACTGTGTGCATACATGATCCTATTCAAATCCTTTAAAGTCATTGCTGCTTTGATGGTGTCTGTGCTTTGGTTATATGGTGTATATCACAGGCCAATCACATTGCTGCAGGTTGTATGTTTGCTTGTATATGTCTTGCTCCAAGTTACTTAGATCACAGGTTTTTACCTGAAGTGAAACACCTGGAGGGGACCATTTTGGGGGAATTCTGATACAAGTTTGAAACCAAATATATCAAAAAATAAGATTGTTTTATGTCTCTTGTCAGGTCAACAGAACTAACAGCTTACTGAAGTATGTAAGAAGACGGTGCATTCTGGTTTCATTGCCAGATTATAGATATATTCATAAAATACACTTGTCCTTATCCTAAATTTCTTATCAAAATGGAAATTGGTCTATTGTATAGTAATGAGTAAAAGTAAATAAGAGTCCTCAACTTATGACTACAATTGGGCCCAAAATTTATGTTGCTAAGTGAGACATTTGTTAAGTGAACTTTGCCTCATTTTACAACCTTTTTGCCACAGTTAAATGAATCATTGCAGTTAATTTGGTGAATTTGGCTTCCCCATTGACTTTGTCAGGTCGCAAAAGGGGATCACATGACCCCAGGACACTTCAATTGTCATAAATATGAACCAGTTGCCAAGAAGCCAAATTTTGATCACATGACCATGGGAATGCTGTAATGGTTGTAGATGTGAGGACTGCCTGTATAGTAAGCTTTGCTTCATGCTAATTTCTGAATAGCTTTAAAAAGCTCTTAGAAGAGCTTTATTTTCCTGTGACAAAGGTATTCTAATAGTTCTGACTCTGAATCTGAACCTCAGCAAGATTTCATCTGTAAATCTCTGTTGTATACAGGTATGATGGAAACTCACTCCTGAGCAGCATTGAATGCTATGATCCTATCATAGACAACTGGGAAGTGGTGACATCACTAGGAACCCAACGTTGTGATGCTGGTGTTTGTGTACTACGAGAGAAGTGACTTTAGGAAAGGCTTGGGAGAGCACTTCCATGGAACAATTACCAGAAAAAACATTGCCTGACTTGGAATTGTTGATCCTGTAGCTGTGAATTAAGTCACTTTTAATATCTGGACTATGCTGCAAATTATCAACAGATCTACTGATTCTGGTTTGAAGAAAAACCCAGCCACAATGCACTTTGACTTGACAATGGATGAACTGCATGCTTGTGTAGACTAACTCTGTAAAAATGAATCATCAGAGCTTCAAGAATGTCTGCTTGCTGAATATCTAAGTCTGTCATCTCAGTTGTCTCTAATCATCAGCACATACTCATTGAGCTTTGACCACATCCAAAGTTCTGTTTGTTCCTGAATATTTTCATACACCAAATATGCTGATGAACATCATATGAGCAGACCAAACTTTTTTGGGATACTTTTTCAGATTCTGCACCAACTTACCCATGTCCTTCTGGAAAGCAGCCAAGAACCAAGTGATCTATGAAAATGAAACATTGTATGTCAGTATACAAACTTGACATATGCAATACATAAGGTGGGGCAAAAGGCAGACAGGAAAATTACCTGCTGGGATATGCAGTCATATCTGTTGGGAAGAATAAGAGGCAGGCAAGCAGGTAGGAAGAACTAGAACTTTAAATATTTTTTAAAAATACCAGAGACTAGAATCAATATGCACTAGAGAAAAAAAAAATAGGTGTTAGTGCTTAAGCAACAACCAGGTTTATGTTTACATTTGCCTTCTAAGCTACAAACTCTTGCCAGTAGCAGAACAATGAAGGATGTCCTTGGCATCTTGAGTGCAGCAGTTATTTATAAATATCCTTTTGAAGAAAACCTCTACCCAAGGTACTTTTTAGGAACTGGATGTGCCCACGCACTACGAGTTATCACTTCAAATCATAAGAGACTCCCAAAGTTACAGTGGTCACCTTCGTGTTGCACTGCAAATACGGCTGAAATGTGATGCCGATAAAGGGATTGCAGTGTATATGTCCAGAATGAATGCCAGTACACATTTTTTTGCATTTCAGTTGTGTTATTCTGTATTTCTTGTGCTTTCAGCCAGAAAGGCTAACCACCTCCATATCCACTAAGGATTTTTGAATAATCATCTCCAAAGTGAGCCGGAACTGTTGACCTGCTCAAGCCATTACTCTGTGGTGGCACCTAAGATTCCCAGCTTCCAATCTCCTTAATATGCCTCTGATATATAATGCAGCTTGTATTAGATATGTGAAGACAAGTCACTTTGCTGGTGGAAACAGAACCCTGTGGATCATGCTCCTCCATCCCTCAATTATGTGCTGTAGCTTTCAGTGTGACCTTGGCATTTTCTCCCATGAAACTACTGAGGCTTTGTGTGTGTTATCCAATCAGAAACCAAGGGATGAATGTATTTATTTTCTTGGGTGTGGGTGACTTCTTGCTTTGGGGATGGGGTTACAATAGAGTAATTATGCACTTTCAAAGAACATTGATTTAAAAGCCCTGACCTATCACACTAGTGTTTGATTCCTTTCATATGTATTTTTTAATAAAAGGATAGCTGGTTCAGATATTTGATATATCCATATAGGTTGATTATACTTGCACTATTTATTAAGTACTGTGTTAGTTTTTAGATGTCACTGATTTAAAAAAGGCCAAAGGTAATGTTGCCCAAGAGCATATCATCTATAACTCTTTGAAGGCTTACCTAGATTTCCAAATGCAGCTATGATTATATAATAGGGATTTTAAATTTTCCTGGCCTCTGGGTTTTGAATTTGTAGTTTATTTTGTTAAGAGACAATACCATTCTTTAATCATATTGCAATATTTTTAAAAAGATAACTGAAACCTTCATCACCCTCGTTAATATAGAAGGGATTTTATTGTGAAAATAACTGTCGACTAATATTGCTATGGCTATTACTTATAAATCAACAATGTTAATATTGAAGTACATTTTTTTTACAACGAGAAAATAACTAATTTCATATAGTTTTCGGTCTCAGCATCATGAAAAGCTTAGGACATCAATTAAGCTACATCTATAGATTTCCCAGATTTTATTAGTTATCTACATAATTTTGTGTTTATATTATATGAGCTCTCCATTTGCTGTTCCGTAATTTCAGTAAACTTTTGGAGACTTTTATGAGACCTATGACAACATTCTTTGTGATAATGAAAGAGCAATCGCCATGCAGTGAGTCCATTTGCACATTGATAAAAAATACTAAGAATTAAAACCACTCGTTTGGAAAATGTTCAGCAGTCCTTCGGTAAGTAAAAGCCAAATCGAGTTGGCACAACGAACCCTTCGCCTGCGATCACCCGGACTTCAGGATCCGTTCTTTGAAGCTTGCTCCTTCCGCATTTTCAGAGGAAATTATGGGAAATTGGCGCCTGCTAAAGTGAACTAATAAATAACCCAAGCAGAAATGTTTGGACGCGCTTTTTACTGGGTCCGTGAGCTGCCCAAGTCCCCAAAGAGGTACTACAACCTACGTATAGCTGGTAGCCGCGTGCAGAGCAGAGTCTTCCGAGTCGAAGCCCTGCAAGTTATCGGAATTGGATCAAACTGGCCGGTATCTCGAGCCCCTCGTTTTACTTTTTAATCTCTTCCTGGGTCTCCGATGTGATGTTGCGATCCCCGGTTGACTTGAGGGAGAGAGGACTCGAGCTGCCGGCACGGCAGAGGGCACCTGGAAAGCCCCCGCCCTCGCCCCCGCCCCGGGCTTCAAGGGGCCGCTCCCGCTTACCTATACGCGGTGGACAGGAGGGTCGCCCGGTCCCGCCTATCCGGTCGTCAGGATTGCCTGACTTCGGCATCGTTCAGGACTTCAGCTCCCAGAATTCCCTCGTTGGGTGGAGAGTTGAAGTCCCCAGTTTCAAGTTGCTGCAAGTCGAGAGGCGCCGCCGTGCAGACGCGCCTCCCTTGCTCCATTGCGCCTGCGTTAAGAATGGCGGCGCCCAGTTCGGCGAGGGAGGCGGCTGCCCTGGGACCGGAGGCGCTTGTGTGCGCGAGTGGGCGGAACCGCAAAGCCGTGCTTTGCCAGCGCTGCGGCTCCCGCGTCCTCCTGCCAGGAGCTGCAACCTTCACCCGCAGAGAGGTAGGGCGTATTCGGCTCTCCGCCCTGTGGTAGTCCGTGGTGGTAAGCCGTCGAACTCCCCCGTCTCGCTTGTCTTCGGAGTTGCCAATCCCTTGATCGACAGGTGGATCTAAACAAAGCTAACCTTTCTGGGGATGGAAAATTGTTTTGATTAGATCCCTAATTGGGGGGGGGGGGAAATCCCCTTCCTCCTAGGCCTTCCAATCTGGTTGAGTGGGATGCAATAAAGTACTTTGTCGTGGTAACGAAATATACCTGAAATTAAATCAAGGCTCTCAATCTAGCAGCAACTCGAATACCTTTGCTTGACAGCTTTGTATTTGACAATGTCCTGGAGCTCCCCTCTCCGCTATGCCTGGCACGATGTGGCTGCTTTCATAATTGTATCCCAAACTGGCTGGCTTTGGGGTCTCCTGATTTCTCACTCTCAGTATTGCAGTAGTGTGGGTTGGTTTGGCCCAAAGACACACTGCAAATGTGATTAAGCAGAAATTTGAACCAAGGCTCCCCATCCATCTCCAAAATCTCCACCAATTCCCTACACTGGCTCAGTAATAACAAAAGTCTTTTGTTGTTTGACAGCTGTTTCTTCCTGCTATGAAGAAGAAGACGGCTTTGGTGACAAATGGTGACCTAGAAGGGGATGTCTTGCAGGACCATTGGCTCGTCGAAGACATGTTTTCTTTTGAAAACGTTGGTTTCACCAAGGATGTTGGAAATGTAAAGTTCCTGATCTGTGCAGACTGTGAAATTGGTCCTATTGGCTGGCATTGCTTGGATGATAAAAAGAGTTTTTATGTAGCCTTGGACCGTGTTTCTCATGAATGAAATGCTCATAGGTGACCAAAAGTGGTTCCTAGGCACCTGGTTATGCCACATTCTAAATAACTTTCCAAGTTCCTCAATATGTAGGCTTGAAACTGGCACAAATGAAATACCCTTTTCAGAGGCATCAATGGAAGTGCTTCTATTGCTTGTTGAATTGCAACCCATTCGAGCCTGACCAAATTTTTAGTGATATTTAATAATGTACAATTATGTGCATATACTTTGAAATACATGCAAATTGGCAATTCAATTTCCTTAATGAAAAAGGGAAGATAATCCTGAATTTTGTCCTCTGAAAAATAAGAGTGTAATACAACAGGGAATAAGGCTTCTGATATATTGGGAGACAAGGGAGCATACCATATTGTGATTTATGGCCTTCTGCTCTGTTCTGGTAAAAGAGTAAACATTTGTGATTTTGATGTTTACCGATATCAAATGTTTACAAATATCTGAATTTTCACTTCATGATAATTGTTAATTAAAAGCCAGTCATTAGTTACAGGTCATCTTAAATATAAAAATAGTCAAATCACAGGAAGTAATAATGGAAAATGGAAACTGATTTTTTAAATTTAATTGAAATCATGCATTTTAATTTATATATTGTATATATTGGAAGTACCAATAGTTAATGAAAAAGGGCTCACTCTTAATAGGTGTAATCTTACATTTTCTGCATAAAATCTCCTATTGTTAATCTTTTTTCTGAAGCTACTGTAACACAATTCATTACTGTTACCCAGAAATCATTTAGTCTAGTTGGGAATGCTATCTGAATGTGGGCCCTTTATTTTTCATCCGTCCAGAAGAAAATAGAGAACTTAGCCATGTTTTGTTCTCTGGTTTCTAGTGTACCAAACCCCTCATTTAGATGTCAAGTTTAGAGTGTTTTCCAAGGTTTGGGAGTAGGGTGGGTATTGAACCAATCAGTTGCCTTTTGTTATACTGTGCTATTTGGCAATATGCCTGTTTCTTTTTTGTTCACTTTTATGATTCCTTTTAATTTTAATTGTAAAACTTCCAGGGTTGTTTGGACTTGGGCTGCCTCTGAATTTCAATAAATAAAAATAGGCTTTGTGAAAAATTGTCAGCTTGTTAGCTATGTGCCCTTCATGGGCTGGATAACTCCCAGGGAAAGAGCATATTTATAGCTTAATTTTAACCAAGCTAAGTATGACAAGAATGTTGTTAAAATGCTACTGTGATTCTGTTTTGTGTATTAATTTAAAGAAAATAACATTAGGTGATGTTTGTTTTTTCTTTGATTTAAATTTCTCAGAGCTCAGTCTTCTCCCCAGTATTCTTAAACTTCCAGGAAAAATCACTTGAATTTTGTTGTTATGTGATGTTTTGTATTGCAACACCTTTTCTATCACTGAATAATGGAGTTTATAGAATTTTTAAGTGCATGTCTTAGTATACTTTAAAAAATGCATATGTAAGAGTAAACTGAAATGTAATGCGGGTAAGGTTCCATTATTGTGGAATAGACAGGTTAGCCATTCTGTTAGAAGTATTTATTTATGAAAAAATAATGTATTACTGATTTCTTAGTAGTGATGGAGAAAAACAGACTACTGGCTGGTGCCACAGGGGTCAGTTGTTTCCATCACTATTTTAAAAAATACAGTGAAACCTCTAGAGTTCATCAGGAAGTTTTCAGTAAGATTTCATCAGTATGGTGCTCGGTTATCCATTGTTACTTCAGGTGCCATGAACTTTTATCTCAGTGCCTGAAGTGTCTGGAGGTATAAGCAAACATATTTATTTTTCCTGTTAAATATCCTACTGCCCATAATGTTCCCACTTCAACCATACATCAATTCATGTTTGTGAATTGTATATATAGGTTTCAATTAAATCTCAAAATTTCAATGAGTTCAGTTTCATTGCAAAAGTAGCTTTGTTGCATAACCCATTCTTCAGACTACATTCATAGTTTCTAAATGCTGTAGGTACCAAATATGTACAGGATAGGTATAAGAGACTAGTACTTGAGTCTGATTTTACACTTGCATGTCATTTTCTCAGCTAGCTGGAGAGCAAGCCTAATTCAATGCAAAAGATTTGGGGCTTGGGGTTAGAGATCACAAAAAATGACTTTCTGGGTTTTGCTGGATAATTCAGCTGTCATTACTTTCTTTAAAAAAAAAAAAAAGACTCCTCCTATTAAACAAGTCTGTCATCTTGAAGTACATTATGATGCATCTGAATACAAGCTGGGAAACAATTTGACAGAGTGAAATGTTTCTTCTTGCTGCATAGAGCCTGGTGACATTTCCATTTTAAATGTCTACCACATGGTGGCACCAGTATTCTATGAATGGGAAGATACTTGCTGGAAGATCTGCAAAAATGAAAAAGCTTTGTTAAATTCCTAATGCTACAAGTAGCAACATTTTATTATGCTATCTGAAATATTTCAATACATAGAGCATCCTCAAGGAATATTTTCATGTTTTGTTAATAAGAAGTATAATAAATAAGTTTAGCATGTTATGTAAATCCACTATTTATAAAATACTGGGCCTTAATTTTGAAACAGAAATCAACAATTGCTTGGCAAATGCATGTTTCAGACTTTTGCAATAGATCTTAATACTTCAAAAGAAGAGGAATTAATTTGATACACCATCTCAATCCACATGGCAAATCAAACTTACCAAATGAACTAAATTGGTTTTTGTTATATATGTCAGATGCAAATGAGGGATACATCACTTGTACCAAGATAGATAAGTATCGGAAGTGTGATGCAACTAGATAATTCTTGGTTTTGTTTTTTTAAAAAGTTAAATCCTGTAAACACTTAGAACACATTAACCTCTTTCTTATGTAATGTATGGAGGTGCTATTGTAAGCTGGCTGTAGGAGGAAATAGCTGTATTTCAACACTTTTTGCAGTTTGGTTTATAAAATAACATTCTGGGAAGAGAACAGTATACTCTTATAAAGAAAACAATTACAAAATGATAATTCATTGCTTTGGAAAAGGCTTTGTTTTTATGTTCATTTTTGTTATGTTCACATTTTTAAATGGTTGCATACAGGCCTTCCTATTGTGATAATAGCTTTTTTAGAAATGTCTGAAATTTTAAAAAAAATGTTTTTTTTTTAAAAGTGCTCAAAATGCTGCCATCTAATGACCATAATCTTTGCAGTATATTCTATAGCAATTCAATTACAAAATGAGAGCATTAAATGACATCAACCTTATTTTTTTAATATGGAAAATATTGTGAACTTTAACCTGTGAATGTTCTTTTCTCCAATACTTTGGAGTGAAAATATTTGAATCTTGCACAATCAGATTAAATCAAATATTGTATAATAAATAACAAATGAACTTTTCTCCTGCAACAAAACAGTCATCTTGCAAAAGCCTAAATCTCAAAGTTATTTTCTAATGAACAAATTATAAATTAATTTGAACAAATTAAAATGGCAGATTTAAAAAAATGTATTTTTCAGTTAGAATCACTTAGATTCAAGGGAAACACTGCAGTTTATAATTTAAAATAAAGAGATGTTATATGGTATTTATTTTAAACTAGCTGGATACCCATGCTTTGCGACAAAACTATGTGATCATGCTATGCAGGAGAAATTTGGTTCACAATCCGTTGGCTCAGTGGTGGTCAGTAATTGAAACACATAATGGTTCCCTTTACCATTCTTCCTTTCCTTTCCTTTCCTTTCCTTTCCTTTCCTTTCCTTTCCTTTCCCTTTCCCTTTCCCTTTCCCTTTCCCTTTCCCTTTCCCTTTCCCTTTCCCTTTCCTTTCCCCCTTTTCTTTCCATTCCTTTCCATTCCTTCTTTCCTCCTTTCCTTTCCTTCTTTCCCTTCCCTTCCTCCTTTCCATTTCTTCTTTCCATTCTTTTCCATCTATCCATCATCTATCTACTGTATATATTCAGCAAAAGTATTATAACATACAATCCTCCAACTGTTTTCCCAAAGGTGCTTTTTTTCAGGAGATAACTGGGCTCTAGTTTTTCTTTGAAGATGTTTTGCTTCTCATCCAAGGAGCTTCTTCAGCTCTGACTGGATGGTGGATAATAGAAATACTACAACCTTTGATGCCAAAGTAGCTTCCTATTTGGAAATGTAGTTTGCATCCTTTTAGAGAGTCGTTAAGGCAACTTGGAGGTTTGTCTGTGTACTTGGGTCACCGAAGTGGTGCAAATGGCTGTGGAGTTACTAAGGTAACAGATGTGAGACAAGTGGCAGTTGGAACAGAGTTCAGGTGGGGAGGGGGAGTAGAACTCCTTCGCAGACTCCTTAGCATCAGAGCATATTAATTACTGTATTAAGAAATACTAATGATCTGATGGTCATTTTGAAATCCACACGGTCATTTGTCCACTTAGGTGGACAACACAGCAACACTGATTGACAATCAATTTCACATGCTGTTGTGCAAATGGAATAGACAACAGGTGGAAGCCATAGGCAGTTAGCAAGACACCCCCAGTAAAGGAGGGGTCCTGCAGGTGGGGACCACAGACCACTGCTCACTTTCTATGCTTTCTGACTGATGGTTTGGTCACTTTTGAATGCTGGCGGTGCTTTCACTCGAGTGGTAGCATGAGACGGAGTCTACAACCCACACAAGTGGCTCAGGGAGTGCAGCTCATCCAGGATGGCACATCAATGCGAGCTGTGGCAAGAAAGTTTGCTGTGTCTGTCAGCGTAGTGTCCAGAGCATGCAGGCGCTAACAGGAGACAGGCCAGTACATCAGGAGACATGGAGGAGGCCGTAGGAGGACAACAACCCAGCATCAAGACCTCTACCTCCGCTTTTGTGCAAGGAAGGACAGGAGGAGCACTGTCAGAGCTCTGCAAAATGATCTCCAGCGGGCCACAAATGTGCATGTGGCTGCTCAAACGGTCAGAAAGAGACTCCATGAGGGTGGTATGAGGGCCCAATATCCATAGGTGGGGATTGTGCTGATTGTCCAACACCATGCAGGATGTTTGGCATTTGCCAGAGAACACCAAGATTGGCAAATTCGCCACTGGCCCCCTGTGCTGTTCACAGATGAAAGCAAATTCACACTGAGCACATGTGACAGACGTGACAGGGTCTGGAGACGCCATGGAGAACGTTCTGCTGCCTGTAACATCCTCCAGCATGACTGGTTTGGCAGTGGGTCAGTAATGGTGTGGGGTGGCATTTCTTTAGGGGACCGCACAGCCCTCCATGTGCTCACCAGAGGTAGCCTGACTGCCATTAGGTACCGAGATGAGATCCCCAGACCCCTTGTGAGACCATATGCTGGTGCGGTTGGCCCTGGGTTCCTCCTAATGCACGACAATGCTGGGCCTCGTGTGGCTGGAGTGTGTCAGCAGTTCCTGCAAGACGAAGGCATTGATACTATGGACTGGCCAGCCCATTCCCCAGATCTGAATCCAATTGAGCACATCTGGTACATTATGTCTCGCTCCACCCACCAACACCACGTTGCACCACAGACGGTCCAGGAGTTGGGGGATGCTTTTGTCCAGGTGTGGGAGGAGATCCTTCAGGAGACCATCTGCCACTTCAGGAGCATGCCCAGATGTTGTAGGGAGGTCGTACAGGCACGTGGAGGCCACACACACAACTGAGCCTTATTTTGACTTGTTTTAAGGACATTACATCAAAGTTGGATCATCCTGTAGTGTTTTTTTCCACTTTAATTTTGAGTGTAACTCCAAATCCAGACCTCCATGCGTTGCTAAATTTGATTTCCATTGATAATTCTTGTGTGATTTTGTTGTCAGCACATTCAACTATGTGATGAACAAAGTATTTAATAAGAATGTTTCATTCATTCAGATCTAGGATGTCTTATTTTTGTGTTTCCTTTATTTTTTCTGAGCAGTGTATAGATCTGCTCTAGAATGAAAAGTATTTGCAAATACTACAATTATGTCTAGAGAACATTTAAAAACATATCCTTAGGCTCAGATTCCTTTAAGTCTATATATTTTTTGTCTCAAGCTCAGTGGGTTTAGAGGTTCTTTTACTAAATGCTGTGTTCATGAAGTTGAATCGCCCAGTTTTGTTAAAAACAAATTGATATGATTGGGTCAGATTGGGCATGATAAGCATCTTAAAATTCTCATTATCTTCCTGGAGAGACAATGTGCCATCAAAAGGTGGTATTGTATTGAATCTGTCTCTCAGCTCAACTTAGAATCGGTGTGGGAAGGGGCCATTCAAACTCTGAAATCTTCCTGCTGATATATCCAAATGAAAATGGTTCTTGATAGGTGGCTGTCCAGTGTCTGTTCAAATATACTCTGTGAAAGGAGGGAACCCTCTATCTTCTTTAGTAATTGGTTAACTATCAATTGCTGTTCGTATTATTTTTATATTAAATTGAAATTTATCTTTCTACAATTAAAGATTATTATTCTGTGGCCTCTACTCCAATACAACAAAAGAAATAGATCTTGAATCTTTGTGTGATACCCCTTTGCCTCACAACATATCTATTTTAACCTTAAATACAGGAAATCAAATTTATATTCCTTACTTTTACTTTTAACAATTTTGATTCAAATAATGTCCTCAATCTTGATTTCTTTTCATTTTTTCTTCAAAATCCTTCAAATCTTTAACAAATTTCATTGTAAGTCCAAATAGGAAAATTATCCAGCTCACTCTTCTGGTTTATTAATGTGTATATACTTTTTAAGTCATTGCCTGTTTCTTCTATGTATGAAATATACCATCATTTTCCAGATCATTTTTGTTGCCTGTCATTTTAAAATCTACTTTCAGATCAGTGTCTTATCCAGTAAAATATGTTCCTCTTTCATAACATCTTTCATCACAGTATCTAGAGGCAGATACTTAAACTTCTGTGTCCATTTGTTCAAAAATATATTTCTATATGTTCACTATAAAATATTTTGCTCATTTTTGTATTCAGTATAAACCAAATTTAAATGTTTTTCTCCTCTAGTTATCTTACCTTCCTGCTAGTTCCCTCTAGTGCCCAACCTTCAAAGACCCATTGTATCACTTTTAAGTATTCAAAACAAAAGCAGTTTCCCACAGGAAGGATTCTTATAATTAATTGCAAATTCTTATTCAAACTCAAAATTCTAATTAATCTTTTGTTGTTTATGGCATCAAAATTTAAATCCTTAAATTTGTATTTGGAACTTCTTTCCCAAAGGATTGAAGGAAGCCCACCTGGTGTTTTCAGATTTGTGGATCCAAATTCACTTAATAGCTGAAAGGCAGCTAGCAAGTCATTTCCAAAAGTGATTTTAAAAATCCAGGGTTCTTTTGAAGTCACCTACTGTGGTTTTTGAGCAAAATGATTATTCCCTTGTCCCCCAGAATTCCAAACCTATCAGAGGATGCTGTCTTGTGGTCTCCTCACCAGGAACCACTGCATGGAATATTCTCCTATCATTTTGTCTGGAGAGGAATTATGAAGAGCTACTTACTGGCTCTTCATTCTGCTGTGATCATTGGCTCGACTTCTAGTGAATCATCTTCAATTTGCATTTTCTTCCTCATATGTTGCTACTATGGATTTTCAACAGGAAAACTTTTCAGATAACTACTGGGTTAGGGAAAGGAACTTCTTTTACAGAGGATTTAAAAAAAAACTTCATAAAACAACCTGATGCCTTATGGAATTAATATTCCTAATATAAATATTTGCCCATTCTCAGTAGCTTAGATTGGGCCACCTATTTTGTTGGCATCAAGTTTTACAATGTTTATAATTTAACACAAACAGAGCAGTCCAATTATTGTATATCGCAACTCTCTACTGATGAAACAGTTCCTTGGGGAAGATAGTTGTTCTGAGTATAAAAGCCCCAGTCCATATGTGTTACTAATTGCAGCTCTAATACTCATAAATGAACTCCTTTTCACATGTTGGAATACCTCCTTCATGATAAGGTGTCTATATGAATTGTAACCTTGCATTCATTCTGAAACCCAAATACTTCCCTTAAAAGTGTAAGGTTCTCATCCAGACCTGAACTGAAAAACATTTTTGCAAATAATTGAGTCAAATGTTTAATCTTCATCCTTTAATGATTTCTCAGGTAATTTCAGTCCATTGAGAATTATTCTTTCACTAGCACACTCCCTTCCAAATCTACCACTGCATAAATATTCTGGCAAAATATACATCCCATATGAGAAATCTGAAAATACAAACTATATGTGGATACACTCATTCTTTCTCTGTAAGAATGTATAGAAAACACCCCCAAATGATTTGTTGATGTTATCCCAGATTCCACTCTTTGAGAAATGAAGCCTAGACCACTATGTGTAAAATTTTAACATAATTTAGTATTGTTAGCTTTCAAAATCACAACTTTATAAAACATATCTTGTTAGAAATTATCAAAACATCCACAATCCTACCAACTGCTCTCACACACGCATATTTGACTTTTATACTACTTATTCTGAGATTTAATAAAAAAAACTAATGAATCATTCAGTACTGATTTTGATAGAAGCCAGATTCAGTTTGCCCCAGGGTCATTGTGTCTGAGCTGGATGCAACCTAATGAAAGTATAAAATTCACATTGTAGCATGTTGAAATTATCCTAGCATCATCTAGTTCTTCATGACTGTTAGAACAAAAGTCAGACCATATATTAATGTGCATATTTAATTTGGCAAATACAATTTGCACTAATGCATGTGTAATAAACTAAATAGCCAAAAAGATCTGTAATTATCTACATGTATGAGAAATCTACACATATTTTCAAATATCACACCCGAAGTCAAGCAGACCCTACAGCTTTCTACAAAAAAGTGAGCATATAAAGTTATCTACCATTTGAAATTCATTTTTGTCTTTCACTTAATGGCCCCCAAAGCCATTCATTTGACAAATATTGTCACAAAGCCTATCATTGAGATTTATGCTTTCTGCTCAAAGAAGCATCAAGGTGTTTAAGAGGTTTTTTTAAAAAAAAATCACACACAACAATGTAAAAACTAAATAATAGTGATACTAAAATCAGAGCTATTATATCTGGGTTGCAAAACTCCATGCATATCACATGTATTGCCATCTGGGTTTTTGCAGCCCAAATCAATTGTTCATTCAATGTTTCTGATTGTGACCTGATGAATGTACTAAAAACAATATAACTAATTGTTTAATTAAAGAGCTACAACTTTACACCTATTTAAAACTTGAGAGATCTGAGCCAAACCCAACTTCCAAGGAAGCATATTCCATAGTTTGTGAGCAACACATGTATAGCCCTTCTCCTATGCATAGGATGACAAGCTTCAGACAGTGGGGTATCTTCAAAATACTCTCCCACCAGAACTTAATGCTTATATTTATGAGATCTCAAATCTTGTAGGGATTTGACAACCAACACAAACATTAAACTGTGTACAGTAATTTTCCTAGAATGTTACTGGGCAGATACAATATGTGGGTGCTTAAAGTTCCTCATCCTTACTTATTCAAGAATGTGAAATGATCCTTATTTTCTCTTGATCAACCTGACTTACCAGTTACTAAACAAATCATATACAGTAATTACAGCAGGGAGTAAACCTTCCAATCTTTCGCATCTGTCATGTTCATACCCAACCCAATTCAGTTCCTTTGCAAACTATTGACAGAAGATGAACAGAATTCTTCATGAGAATAAGCTCATACAGACTGATGCCACTATAAATCTGATGGACTACAGTACTTCAAACCAAAATATGGCTCTGAGGGATTTGGAAATATCCCAAACTTAATGCAGTTTTTTCCAACCTGGCATCCTCCATGTGTTTCAAAACCCCATCTCCTAAAATTCTTTGCCAATGTTAACTAGAATTATCATAATGCTAACACATCTGAAAAGTTCAAAATTGTGGAAAGTGATCTAAAGCAGTGGTTGCCAACCAGCGGGCTGGGGACCACTGGTGGTCTGCAAGAAAATTTTGGTGGTCTGCAGAGAAATGTCACCCCCAAAGCAATTCATCCAGGCTGTGCTGCCCACATGGCCCACGGGAACACAAGGCTTGTGTCACTTGCAGTGCAAACACGAGGTAGTGAGGGGAGGGAGGAACTTGCCTCATGTGCTTCACATGCCTTGCCTGGCCACCGGGCTGTTTCTTTCCACTTCTTTCTTTTTCTGCTTTTGGCTGCACGCAAGGAAAGCAGCAAGTCTTTCTTTCTCTTCCCCAAACTCTTCCAGAAATGAGTCTTTGGGACCCTGCAAGGCATCCTGCTCCAAGAGGCTGTGACTCATTTCTGGTGGAATTTGAGGGAGAGAAAGAAAGACTTCTGCTGCTTCTACTGCTTTCCTTGCATGAAGTTGAAAGTCACTCTCTCTCCGAGAACAGAGCTGGAGACGGTATCTTGCGATCCCAAATCCCAAAGAATGATCAATCTGTAAGAAAATAGGGTGGGGAATTTTCCTGCAGACTTTTGGGATTTTCCCAGGGTCTCTGGTCCACAGGATTTAAAATTATGAGTCTGGTGGTCCCTGAGGTCCAAAAGGTTGGCGACCCCTGATCTAACAAATCTCACTGACTATATAGCATTTCGTTTCCTTTTTATATAAACTGAAAAAAGGGAGGATGCATACCCAAGACAGAGGCTCTGGAACTGGCTGTCATGAGGTCCTTAGAGGATGCTAATGCTATTCATTCAGCTCAGCCTGCATTTTTTCCAGTTTCTGCCTGAGCTGAAAAATGCTACTATTTTTACTTCATTAATGTTAATGCATTTCTTCAAGGTGCCACATCTTTTTTCCCCAAAGTACACATGACCCTTTTTATATCTACTAAAAATTATATATAATCTATAGTTGCAGCAACTCAAAATATGATATTGCATTACTTGAGGAAGACAAGACATAATTACAAGTAACAACTGCCTCAGATGAAGAAGCAACTAGAATTGATTTCAGAATAAATGCAGAGAAATCAAAGATCACGTATGTGAACTCCACTGCACAGATACAAGGAATCATATTTGGATCACAGCAACTTCAGTGTAGAAAATTTTGCTTATTTGCGTGGTGTACAGACGGACATCAAGTTCCACATTGGAAAAGCAACAGGTGTTTTTCAGAGGATGAATAAAATCTGGTCCTCATCATCTGTATCATTGAAACTTAAATTGTGTTTGCTCACTTCTATAGTAATCCTGATGGCCATCTATACCAGTGGGGCCCAGAGGGCATCAGTATTAAGTATGTCTTCCGACAAAGATGCTTTGCTGAATCTTAAAAGATGTGCTATTTTGACCATGTTATTAACAAAGAAGTGCTTTGAAACAAAGTTAAGTTTTTCCTGCAAATTATGAAACATTGTAGAACGTAGATGACTGACTTGCTGTAGATCAGAGGTCGCCACTGGTGGGCCTTGAGAAAATTTTGGTGGGCCGCAGAGAAATCTTACCCCCAGAGAACCCCCACAAAGCAATTCATCCAGGCTGCACAGAAATAGAAGGCTGCTCAGCCCACATGGCCCGCGGGAACTCTCCCTGCCCACTCACTCCTTACCTGGTAAACTTGCCTGCTAAATTGCTATTTTTCCTTTTTCTGACCATCATCTGTTCATCTGTGCCAGGAGATTTAGATTAGCTAGGAAGCAGGAAATAGTTGGATTTTTTGCTTTCTAGCTAGTTTTTAGATCTTCGGCTCTGCTTTAAAGTACAGCCGAACCTCCCTTAGAACTGAAGGTTTGCTTGCAAGCAAATTCAGCACAGACTCACAGCAAGCAAATTTGAGACTGAGCTAGCCGATGGCAGATACCATGTTTCTCACATTATAAGGCTGGGTCTTATATTTTTTTGACCCCCGAAAAAATGGCTAGGTCGTCTTTTCAGGGGTGACTTAATTCCCCCCCCTTGCATCCTCAGATGGGCGGGCGACATCTTGGGGTTCAGGAAACCTTTTCCTTTTCCCTTGCTGCCATGGCGTTTGGTGCAGCCACGTGCAGCCAGTCAGGGCTCCTCCCTGCAACCGGACCCTGAGGAGACACTTGGCTTCAGGCGCTCCCGTCGCCGCGTTCTGAGGGAAGGCGCTCACCCAAAAGGATCTCTCCCTCACTCTCTCCCCGCAAGGTCTGCACTGCGGCTGAGGAGGAGGCTGCAGCCAATTCCTTCTGCTTGCTGAGAGGTGAGGAAGCCGCCGCTTTGCACAGCAAGCTAAGCGCTGCTTGCCCGGGCGAGATTTGAGAACGAGGGGCAGGAGGCTTAGCCTGGGGCACCCAGCACAGCTGACAGGTGGGCCCTCCTTCCCGGCGGCAGAGCTCTCACCAAGGCAGCGAGCGTCTCCCTGCCGGACCCTCTGCTCATCCCGCTAGGGCCGCGCCAGAGACGTGCGGGCTGGGCAAAGCCAGGAAAGCAAGCCGCGGGTGCGTGCATGCCTCCTCCTGCCCCTCGTTCCCAAATCTCGCCTGGGCGAGCAGTGCTTCGCTTGCTGTGCAAAGCTGCGGCTTCCTCATCTCTCAGCAAGCAGAAGGAACTGGCTGCAGTGCAGACCTTGCGGGGAGAGAGAGAGGGAGAGATCCTCTCGGGTGAGCGCCTTCCCTCAGAACACGGCGACGGGAGCGCCTGAAGCCAAGTGTCTCCTCAGGGCTCCGGTTGCAGGAAGGAGCCCTAACTGGCTGCACATGGCTGCGCCAAGCACCGCAGCGCTCCTCTAACGCCGCAGCAGCAAGGGAGAAGGAAAAACAATGGTGGCGGAAGGTCTCCCAGTATGAAATGCCCCACCAACACAGGCAGCACCATATCCAGGCATGCAAGTACTTCCTAAATGCAAGCCCCCCCCGCCATTCCCCCCCCCCATTTTGCATGTTTAATATGGGCCTTAATTTGGGGGGAGGGGCTTAATTCAATTTTATAAATTGAATGCCTATAAAACATGGTGGAGGTTCCTATTGGTGGAGGCCGTATTGTTGGAGAAACACAGTAGATAGATCACTGAATGATTCTGTGAGCAACTCAATCTGCCTGCTTTTTCCGATTTTGGATAAAAGTTGCTTTTTTATATAAAAATTTCAATATTTACATACATGGTGTGTTGTGAGTTAATTTTGTGAGTTTGCTTTGCAAGCAAATTTTATGTGACAGACTGAGTTAGCCAATGGCAGATAGATAGATCTCTGAATGAATCTGTGATTCTGTGAGCAACTCAATCTGCCTGCCTGCTTTTGGGGTAAAAGTTGCTCTTTTTTATAAAAAAATCAATATTTATATAAATATTTAAAATATTTACAAGTCATGCCCAGCCAGTCACATGACCACCAAACCGCACCCACAAATTAGGCCATGTCCACAGAACCAGTTAGTCGTCCCTGTGATCTAAAATTATGAGTTTGGTGAGGTTCAAAAGGTTGGCAACCCCTGCTGTAGATGACTAGGCTGGGACCGAGAGATCAAATGCATCATAAGTCACAAGTCCCTACACCCCTGCAAAAGATCTAAGTCCAGCCTATCTTGAATGCCTTTCTTATCTCCCACTCATTTCACTTGACCGCTAGTTGGTCAAATTCTTGTAGAGAGCTTAAACTTGCAATCTTTTGAACTACCTGAATTGATTTCCCCAGCGCTTGACACTTGCAGATCATATACCCTTTATGGCTAACAATCAAATTCCCAAGATGACAATGAGTTGAACCCCCCACCCCACCCCACTCCCCCAATGCCAAGTGACCAAGAGGACACCTTCAAAATACATGGCCAAGAATGTCAATTGATGACTTAAAGATTTTAAACATCACATGGGAAGATAGTGAAGTATGCACCCAAAAATACTGCAGATCGTTGCTGCCTGATATTCTATATAGCATAGGAGGATCTAATGCTCATGCTAAATTCAAAAGAATACAGAAAAATACAATCAATACTATGAGCTAATATAGATATTGTTACAATTGATTGGACTAATTAATAAATCAACGATCCCTTACTAATAGAGCTATGTTTGTGGGCAATTACAGTTCTAAGAATGAAGAGGGAACCAGACAGGAAAGGCTATTTTACAATTTAAATGTTTTTGACTGCAGAAACAATCTGACAGCTAAATATTACCAAAAGTTCCATCTGAACTCAGACAGAATCAAATGTTTAATCTGATGAGGAATGGAGAACTGGTGACTAAAATCAGACATTATCTAAAGTCCCACTAAACATGTTCCTATTGTTCCAACTTAAAAAGACTAATCATTTTCAAGTTGGGCTTTATTTTGGGAGATGTAATGTATTTTCTTGGGAAGCTACAGAAATGTTTGCCATTGTCTTCTTCCAGAATGTTTCAATTTCCCAATCTAGACCTGAGATTTCTTGATCCACCAATTGATCCCTAACTGGCCTTGGTTCTGCTTAACTTTTTGAAATCGGCCAAAGTAATAGAAATGAAGTCTTTTAGAGCTATTTATCCAGCCCGGGACTATCAAAAAGTGGCCCGCAAGCCGGATGCTTCACGTGCTGGCCATGCCCAGTTTAGCAAAAGGGGGGAAAGTTGCGAGACATCATGTGACACTGGCGGTATCTTCAGCAGTTCTCCATGTTAATCTACAATGGCAAAAGAAAATAAATCAGGAGCCTAATAGTATCTTTTCACACCTAAAATCTTTTCCAAATATTTTAGTCTTTATAAACATTTGTGCCACTCTCATAAATGGATGCTTTTAATAATATGTTCATTGGAAAAGAAGTCACTAGATTCCTCATTTTTAGAAGTCCCCTTAAATTTGATAAATTAGCATCAGCAGACTCTGAAATGCAACACATGCTATTTTAAAGCATTATATTACAAGTTAAATGTTCATCCCATCCTAGGAGTGTTCCAAAAGAGCCGCTGAGACAGTCTGCCTGAAAACTCTGCAATTTTCCTCTCATCTGGGTTTAAAGTTTCCGACCTTACCGCGTTGATAACCAGGATCTGACTTCTGGCTCTTCCTCGTCCCTCATCCCACCAGGAGGCCCCGTCTCCTTCCATGTTCCCACCCGCCAAATAATAGAGAACTTGGTTTCCTTGAGGCTTCGCGATTTTTTCCCCACTTCGGCTCTCTGCATTTTTCACCCAACCCGACAGCTTCACGAAAAACCCTCTTTTCGTGAGGACGACTCGAAAAACCGCCGCCCCTCTGCGAAGACATAAACAGGCAGCCATCAACAGGGAGTCCCGAAAGAAGCCAACCACCTCACCCCGGCCACAGGGCGCATTTGCGTCTGGCATTTCCAGACAAACGTGGGCATATCCGAACTTGGCCCGGAGGAACGCGAGCCGATTTGACGCAGGAAGAAAGAGAGGCGACCTCGGCCGCTTGCGCTTGGCGGGAACTGTTTTTCTTCACTTTGCCCCATTACGAATTGCCCTATGGCCGCCCGCGAATGGATGAATTCATAGTTGCCACCCAATGACGAAGAGACGGCTGCTTCCCTACTTTCGGGTCCCACTCAATCGCGCGCTAGGGGAGGCGTGAGGAGGCGGCGGAGCCACCCAATGCGCTGCAAGGAGAAAAGCGCCCGTTTGGGGTCTCTATATAAAGGCGGCCCAGGGAGTGAAGCAGCTGTTTTCGCGGTGCTGTTCAGACACGTAGCGCGTCTGCTGTCGCCAGAGCACCGATAACTTCGGAAAGCCTTAACCCGCCGGAGAAATGGTAAGAGCCGCTTGACTTTTTTTTTTTTTTTTTTTCCCCGCTCTGGGACCGTTTTGTGCCTTTTCCAGGGACTTGGTTAATAAAGCCTTCGAACGGCCACAGGTGGGGCGTTATGTAATTAGTCAAGGGCCCCTTTACCAAAAGTTTTACTTAAAAAAAAAAAAAAAAGACGACCTGACTACTCCACGTTCTCGGCCTCGTAATTCCCGCGTCCGGATTCCTAGCGAGAGCGGCCACGTCGTGGACTTGGGTCCCTCTGGACAGCCTGGACAGCGTTTGCTCCAAAAAAGGGGGGCTGGGGCTGCGTCGCGAAGAGGTCCGAGCGAAGGAAAGGGCTTTCCGGAAGCAGAGGTCGCCTGCCTGAGAGCCTCCGTCTTTTCCCCAAAGATGGTGCCTTTTCCTGCCAAGAAGCGCGCTCGTTTTCCGCTAATGCTCCTTTCCTGATATCTATGGCCCGGGTTTTCCGAGAGAAGACAGCGAAGTAGCGCTGCCGCCGCCACTTCAGAGTGCGGTGTTTGTGGTGGGGTCGACCGACGCTTTACTCGGAGTTTCATCGGGTGAGGCTGTTGAGGTGTATGTGGTCAAGGGCTGCCCGCATGTCCAGAAGTCGAGAAGAAATTAAGAAGCCAAGACCCGGGCGGACAATCACAGAAAAACCTTCTCTTTGTCTGAAAAAAAGGGGGGAGGAAGGGATGCAAAGAAACTTGGATCCGCCACCCTCATGCCCGGCTCTTTTAAATTCCGCGAGCTTTAATGACTGTTCACCAGCCATTATCTTTCTGTGGGATTTGGGCCTCTCTGTAAAGTTGTAACCGATTGGAACATTTCTGGCCGTTTGAGTTTCCTACTTCAACTTTGTACAATGCAACTTTGTGCATTGACATAAAATGGTGGAAAAGTTCTAAATAAGATGGCTGCCTCTGTTTTTTTTTTTTCTCTTCTGATATTTCAACACTCTGATGACAAAATCTCATAAAACTGTTTTTCACAATGCAATCCGGCTCAGAGTTCATGTTGCTTAAGTAATTTATCCTTTTATTCTAATTGTTTTGTTTCTTCTGAAATTGTAGTTCAGATTCTTAATTCTTACAATTATTCCAAAATATTTTTGTTAGATTGTAACTGTTACTCTTTTTTTATACATTGACTTAACCAAGTATAGCTTCATATTGTGGTCTGGTGAAAAAGTAAGACAAATCCTAACTTAGAATCCTAAGCCTAAACATGTAGAACAATCAACTAAAATCAAAATTCTCTATCAGACATTTCTGCACATAATTAAAATGGAGTTATATCTACAATATTTAAACTGTCGCCTTTAATGACAATTATGTAAAGAATGAACTGATGACTAAGGAAGACTCTATGCAGAGCCACAAATTATTCCAGTTTTATAGTCCTCTAGACATTAATGCAGTCAAAAACTGATGACCAGGAGGTGCTTAATTATAATGCTGGTGCATTACTAGATAAATGGGCGCAATTTTCGCTGCTCTATTCCTCTTTTGGGATGATGGACACCCTTGCAATTTTGAACACCCTCCGCCAAACAACTGTCAATATTGGAGAGGAACTATTTTTTTCACCAACTGTTTGGCCCCAACAATTGCATCCATTTACCAGAAAATCAAATTAGTAAATCTGCCTCACAGAATTCAAGCGACCTGCTTTTTTTCCCTTGCACAAATGTTATATGATTATAAGAAGAGGGATGGGTGGACATAGCAGGCATAAAGAGCTATGGCCTCTACACCTAGCGGAAATAGCTTTTCCCCATGACTTGAGGGAGTAAAGGCTTTACATTCTTATCTTTATAAAGTGTAGATTTTCTTTGACCAGAGGCACTGGATGTAGGAAATGAAGAAAAGAACATAAGTTGTCCTGTCTGACACACATAAAAGGGGTGATAACTTGCAGCATGTTACTGTTTTTATCATTTTGCTAGAAACATAGGATCCTGCAGATACTTCTCACCTGGTCAGATTATTTGTGATGCCTAGGTCATAAAACCTAGCTACACTTACAACACACCCCATTCAATTAGAAGTTATGATGAACTTCATCAGAGCTATTTTTAAAATTCTAATGGCTGCCCCTCCTCCAAAACCCCTGCATTGTCACATCACATTTTGTGGTCTTTGCAGCTGGCTCATGTTTATGATCATCTGCCGCATCCCATGCTCACATGACCATGATTTTTTGTAGGTTTGTGGGGGTTTTTGCTAGTTTCTGGCAAAACCCAGAAAACTTTCACTTAATTGACCCGATGTTTACTTAACAATAACTGAAAACAAGGTTGTAAAATTGATCACCAATTTATGACTGCTACAACTGTAATTCCAGCTTCAATTAGGCTCATAAGTCAAGAACTACTTGTATTATAGCTTTTCCCTTCCTGAAACTTTCACAATGCTGGCCGGAAATTCCTATATTTATAACCAACTGTTTCAAAACAATCAAGGGCTATTTTATAAAATGAAAGTGAAATATGTTTTTATAGAATATGAAGTAAATAGTGGAGTCTTATTCTAGCATTGATGTAAAGTTTCAAGAAATTGATAACTCCTTAAAAGATGATTAAATTCAAAAGAAGCTGGTAGTCACCTATTTCCCTTTGGTGAAGTAGTTGGCACTTGCCTTTTAGTTTATGGTAAAGAAGAAACATTACTAATTTCCTGTCTGTCTCTCTCCATAGCGTGAATGCATCTCAATCCATGTTGGCCAAGCCGGTGTGCAAATTGGCAATGCATGTTGGGAGTTGTACTGCTTGGAACATGGCATTCAGCCTAATGGCACAATGCCAAGCGACAAAACAATTGGTGGTGGAGATGACTCATTCAACACCTTCTTCAGTGAGACGGGGGCAGGAAAGCATGTTCCTCGTGCTGTATTTGTGGATTTGGAACCAGCAGTCATCGGTAAATATGGCTTACATGGTTATAGTAAAAGGGAGAAATGTGGAAGTGGTTTAACAGAAAGATGTTAAGATGTAAACACCTCCTGTTTTATATGTTGCCTTCTGGACTTTATAAATAAAAATTATAGAAGTGTGTTACCCTTACTGTATAGTTGGATCAAACACAGTATTTATTTCTAAATGTATTAACTAATCTGTTTTATTTAGATTTTGATACTTCATAACTCTTGAAAAATCAGATAGTGTTTCTCTTTGCCCTCTGCTACTGTGTATTCTCATGATTAGTTTGTAGCTTTTGGAATACTTGGCACAATGAATCATGTTCCTATTAAGTGTCCAGTTAACATATAGATTAAAATCTGTAACTAGGTAATAAGAATATTTATGTGCTCTTTCAATAAGTTTATCTCTCATCTGTTTCCCAGAGAAGTAATCCCAAGTAGCAAGAGAGTCTTAAAATTACATAATAATTTGTTAAAGTTTCATCTTTCACAATAAAAATTTGAAAACCAGAAACCATTATACAAATATTATAAATGGATTGGAATATATAATCTGTATTTCCTTATCAAACCTAAAACCTGTAGTGATTTTGTGAATATAAAATGGATTATTTACAGAAAACTGGAAATTGTTTGGAAAGGAAAATAAAACCATTCTAAAAAGGGTTTTTTTCTGTCTCCAAACCCCTGCAGGATATCATTTTTAATACCTTATCATTTCTTCTATTTATAATTTAGGTATTATAATCTTAGGTATTGAGAGGTTATGGTTTAAACAGCGATACTCTGAGACAATGAGGAAGTAGAATGTGAACAATAAATTATTTTCTAGATTTTCACTATAGAATAATGTGTGTATTCTATTGCAGATGAAGTGCGGAATGGGATGTATAAGCAACTCTTCCATCCTGAACAATTGATTTCTGGCAAGGAAGATGCTGCTAACAATTATGCAAGAGGTCATTACACTGTGGGAAAAGAAATAATTGACCTTGTATTGGAGCGGATTAGGAAGTTGGTATGTCTTAATGTTTTAAACTTGTTAGACATACACTGAGATTTAGCATAAATCAAATCTATCACAACTTGTAAGTGCAGTGGTGGGCTGGGCCCACCCAAGCATTATCCCATCCTATATATCTTATCCTTTTGCTTGCACATCCCGCCCTTGCAGCCCAGCTGCTTTCTGGGCCTCGCCCGATCTATTCACCCTGGTTGCCATGTGCAGGAAATTTCCGTGTTTTTGCAGCCATGCATAAGTGCTCACATTTTCAGTGAGCCAGTTGTTAAAGTATGTGCAGCCCACTTCTGTGTAAGTGCCATAGGTAGATTAGCTTATTGGCCTGGGGGATGCAATATAAAGTTTTTTCCCCGACATTAAGAAAAATGTCATTGGCTGAAATGAAGAGGATAACATGCGATATGGAAAAGTGCTTATCCCAGGCATTCCTGGAGGCTTCTCTGCCCACTAATAATTACACCTACATGGTTGGGCAAGTAGTAATTAATTGGGTGGCAAAGCTACTGTTCCTTCACAAAGTCTTCTTTTCCTGGGAGGGAGAAAGGCTGGGCTCCAAGATGCAGTTGTCATATCAATATAATCCTGATCTTGCAACAACCTGGCCATGGCAATCAAGGGGAATTTACCAGATGAAAATGGCAATGGCCTCTGAGCATGTTTGTGGGCTGTGCTTTGGGGGCACTATTACCTAGCCAATGGATAGAGTACAGAGTACAATACCCAGGTGGAGAAATGAGAGCAAGGATCCCTTTTGTCATTTGAGGTACTCATGGACAATACTTTTCCTACTGATATTGATTCCTTCAATACAAATTGGTTAGAGCAATCCTAGAGCCAAATGTTGGAACTACTCATTTTTCTGTTCATTTTTTTCTTCTTGATTTTCCCTTCATTCTCTTCTGATATTTTCTTCTCTCTTTCCCTTCCTGGGGACAAGGGTCAAACCAGTGATGCCAGTGGTCTAAACTGACAACTTGCAAGAACCTTTGAGATTAGTCCAAGGGCTCTATGGTTGCAGATATGTCCACTTAAAATAAGGGGTTTGGACAAAATAATGTAGTTACTGGTTTAGTTTAGTTTAATTGATTGTCATTGCACCTCGTACAATGAAATCAAACACCATCTTCAGTGCACATCATGACCATAAAAATAAACACAAAACACACATCCTTCATATTCCACACATTGAACCTAAAACCACCAACACTGCACTATCCAGTAGAATTCAACAGAGCTACTGCCCTGGGACAGAAGCTGTTTTTCAGCCTACTTGTGCTTGTTTTTATTATTCTGTACCGTCTGCCAGATGATAATAGTTCAAAAAAAGGGTGCCCAGGATGAGATGGATCTTGAGAATATAGTTATATGGAAAGATCTTACTGAAGAATCAGTGCTGGATAAAATCCCTTTCTTTCTGAATTTTCCTTACAGATCAGAACAACAATTTCTTGGCAAGGAAATTCTTTCTACTTTATTATAGGATATAAAAAAGAAAAGGGCAAATTTATAGTACTGTTGTAATGTAATATTCATATTATTCTTTCAGGCAGACCAGTGTACCGGTTTGCAAGGGTTCCTGATCTTCCACAGTTTTGGAGGAGGCACTGGTTCAGGTTTTACTTCTCTGCTGATGGAACGCCTTTCAGTTGACTATGGAAAAAAATCAAAACTCGAATTTGCCATATACCCAGCTCCTCAAGTTTCAACTGCTGTTGTTGAGCCATATAATTCCATATTAACTACGCATACTACTCTTGAACATTCTGATTGTGCCTTCATGGTTGACAATGAAGCTATCTATGATATTTGTCGAAGGAATCTAGACATTGAGCGCCCAACATACACCAATCTCAACCGCCTCATTGGTCAGATTGTTTCATCCATCACTGCCTCTCTCAGATTTGATGGTGCCTTAAATGTAGATCTGACAGAATTCCAGACAAACCTGGTGCCTTATCCCAGAATTCATTTTCCCCTAGTCACATATTCCCCCATTATTTCAGCAGAGAAAGCCTATCATGAGCAACTCTCTGTCTCCGAGATCACCAATGCTTGTTTTGAGCCATCCAATCAGATGGTGAAATGTGATCCTCGCCATGGCAAGTACATGGCCTGTTGTATGTTGTACCGTGGAGATGTTGTCCCCAAGGATGTCAATGCTGCCATTGCTGCTATCAAGACAAAGCGTACTATTCAATTTGTTGATTGGTGTCCTACTGGTTTTAAGGTAAGTATTACTGATATGTATTGTAAATGGCATATTGTCTAAATGTATAAATGTAGTAGAAACATGAAACTTTGAAATGGTATAAACAGCATGATTTACAGTACAATTAAGATTATAGTTAAGTGTACATAGCAGCTAAAAGATTTTTCTCATAGTTCTGATTGTTAAGATGCTACCATAGATATATAGAAACTGCATGCAGGATTATGCAAATTGAACATTTCTTTAACAGCAAAATTGTTTTGGGGGATAATGTTGGGATGTTTCCTGACAAATGCAAATCATTAAGAGTTTTGCTTTGTTTCAATTTTTCTATGAAAAAGGCAATAATTTGATACATTATACAGATTCAGTTGTGATGGTACTTAAAATAGGCATAGAACAATCTAGGATTTCTTTTCTCTATGTAAATGCAGCACATTCTGATATGCAAATGTAGGCGTGTTACTACTTGGATGTACGATATACTGACAATGTCTATTTCTGTAACTTTATAGGTGGGTATTAATTATCAGCCCCCAACAGTAGTTCCTGGTGGTGACTTGGCTAAAGTCCAACGTGCAGTTTGCATGCTCAGCAATACCACAGCCATTGCAGAAGCTTGGGCCCGTCTGGATCACAAGTTTGATTTGATGTATGCCAAGCGGGCTTTTGTCCACTGGTATGTAGGAGAAGGAATGGAGGAAGGAGAATTTTCTGAGGCCCGAGAAGATTTGGCTGCACTTGAAAAGGATTATGAAGAAGTGGGCACTGATTCCTTGGATGGTGAAGATGAAGGTGAAGAATATTAAAACTCTTTAAATATTATGAGGCTATTGTCGTTTGCTACTTTGCCTGTGTTACCAAGAAAATGCATCTTTACATCTCAAATGTAAACATTTAGCATTCCATAATAAAGTACTTGGAATAAATTCTTATAACCAAAGAAATTATCAGTTGTTGATCCAAGCATTAAATATTTAGCTGGGATACAAATAAAATGATCTTGCATATCAATATGGAGTGGTCTCATTATAGCATATTCTTAAACACAGACATTTTCACTAAGTATTTGCATATAGTAAAATTTTTTCTATTTTTTTTAACTGGAAAATTTTTTTTACAATTTCAATAAAATATTGCTTGCAAATTAATAAAACATGTTCTTAAAAGAACGTCGCAAGTATCCCTTATACAAATCTTTGTAAGTTTCACATGCATTTAACATCTATTCAGTCGAAACATTCTCATTTTTTCATCACACAGTGCTATCAACTGCAGTTAACAAACAGCTAACTACTCACATCAAAAGATATATATTTCACACGTATATTTCCAGACTTCCTCTAATCCCAAAATGCATAATACCTTTTTCCCATATATCAAAAGTCAGCAAAAATCTGGTCTATAACCCTGCCTGACATAAGCTGCATTTCATATATCTTATTCAGTTTCATGACATTCTATAAGAGAATTTGGATGTAGTTGCAGCCTTTGAATAATGGGGCATTTTTGGGGGGTTGATATTTAATTTTAATGAGGTGGAATGATAGAAAAATTAATCATAGTGATGAACCAATCATTTCCTAGAATGAACCGACTTAGATTTCTTGTTCCAGCATTTGAAGATATAAAGTAGTGTGTTAAACAAGGCCTGGGAATATCAATATCTGAATTGCAGGTTTGTTGGATGTCCATGATGTCAAGTCAGATATTGCCAGTTTAGGCAGGCAGGAAATATTTTCAGCTAATGGGTATACAAAAAATGTGGAGAGCTTTCAACTGGATACTCTCAGCGAATGGCTGCTGAGAGAAGTATATTCACAACAAGTCTGCCATAAAGCACAGGGTCAGTTATGCTACCAGTTACGTGAGGCAAATGGGTGACAGGTACCTTGCCAACCTCTTAAGCTCCAGAAAAGATTCTATCAGCCTAGGTTACATTAGCTATTCACATTATTTCCATACTATTGCATTACCAATAGCTCTAAAAGTGATCCAATCAAAGGGTAGTTTAATGGATTGAGGATTCTGTAACAGGTCATTTTTAATGTTTTATAATGTAGCTAGTATCCACATGAGGATCTGAATTCAAATAATTTAGAATTAATCTAATCCCCAAATTCAATTGACACCCTCTTTTTTAACCTGGTCACAGAAGACAGCTGTTTCTAGTTGGTCTTGACTGTTCTCAACAAAACTGAACAGAGTACTTGGATGGCAATGCACCAGGGTACCTTTTAACTGAAACACACAAGAAGCTTTTTTAAAACTCTGGAAGGAAACTATACAGATCATCCTTGATTTACAACTATTCATTTAGTGACCATTTGAAGTTACAATGGCACTGAAAAAAGTGACATGGCTATTTTTCATACAACCAATACATGAACACGTGATAATTCAGACACTTTGACAACTGGTTCGTATTTCTGACAGTTGCAATGTCCAGGAGTCAAGTGATAATCTTTTGCAACCTCAGTAGCAAAGTCAATGGGAAAGCCAAATTCACTTAACCCTGTTACAACTTAACTTCAGTGATTCACTTAACAACTGTGGCCAGAAAGATCGTAACATGGAACAAAACTCAACAACTGTCTTGCTTAGCAACAGAAATTTTGGACACAATTGTCACAGGTCAAGGACTACCTGTAGGAAAAACATTTGTATTCTTGTAAAGACAATAAAAAATTGGATAATTGATTATTGGCTTTAGAAGGTCACGACTTGCTGCTGGGATGGCATGCCTTTCTCTGGTATAAGGGAACTAAAACGTGGGTATTTTAGAAGACATATTCGTTGCAAGAACAAGGTGTAAAAATGAATTGGTTTTCTTATTTGCAAATACAATCTAGGTTTGATAAAGACTCCAAGGAAGAAGGTATTTATGATAAGCTGACTGACTTAGATAAAATTTTGATGGCTACTGATGAAAAGGTAATTAAAAAACTATGGATATCTATTAGAATTTAAATTGGAAGAGGAGCAAGTTAAATAAATGATTACTTGGAAAAATTTTGGGTATGGGATTGATTTGGAAAAATGGCAAAAATTGTGGTCAAAATTACAAAATGACAATGTCAACTGCATATAAAGAAAATTTGTACAAGATGTTTTATAGGTAGCACCTACCGCCAACAAGACTTGCGAGAATGTTTAAGAATAAATCGGATAAACGCTGGAAATGTCATCAAATACCTGGTTCATATTACCACATGTGGTGGACATGTTCAGATGCAAAGAAATATTGGACTAAAATCCACACATGGTTAGAAAAAAATGATAAAACAGCAAATAGACTTTAAACCAGATATCTTTTTATTGGGAGTCATACCGGACATATATAATAAAGAATTGAAATATTTGATTGTAAATGTCTTAACAGCAACAAATTGTATTTGCGAAGAACTGGAAAAAGAACAAAATACCTATGCAGGAGGAAGTTATCAAAAAATTATGGACTGTGCTGAAATGAGTAAACTGACATTTGAAATTAGAGAACAAGAAGATAAGCAATTTTATATGATATGGGATTTGTTTTCTTAATGGTTGGATAGAAAGGCATGGTAATACTGTATAATAGACCAGATAATTTTGTGATAGAAATCTAATAGATTGATATAAAACATAATACAGATATATATATAATCACTGGTTGAAAGTATAACATAAATTTTAGGATAAAATATGGAACATCTCGTATAAAACGATGGAATAGTTTAGTCATGGATGATTAATTACTAATAAATATATAAATATGTTAGTTTGACAATGTGAAGATTGATACAAATTGTGAGTAAATGACTACAAAAGTATCACACAAAAGATACGTAACCAACTGACACTATGTATATAAAATGGAAGAGGATTTTATGTTTTTATGTTTTTGTATGTGCATGTTTGTGTTTAAACATAAATAACTTTATCAAAAAAAATTGGATAATTAAGTCACCAGGAGTTAGGCTTAAGGCTAGGTCACACTGGCCGACGGATGCAAAACATATGCAAAAAGGACACAGCGGACGAGCAAAACTTCAGGGGTGGCTCCATCCGTTGTTATTCACTCTCAAAAGTGCCCCAAATTTGCATAAACAGAACGGAAAACAACGGAAAGGAACGGACGTGGGGAGGATGTAGCGGGGATATAAAGCGGATGTTCGTAGGAAGCCTAGCGGATGGAAGTGGATGACACATCCGCAGGGCTTCCGGGGGAGAATAGCGAAGCGGATGCGTAGCGGATGCACAGCGGATGACACGGATGCCTATAGGATGCATATCGGATGTGTAGCGGATGCAAAGCATTCACTGCGCATGCGGGGAGGATGAATTGCATCAGCTCCGCGGATATAAAAGGATGCAGCTCACAAGCAGTCAGCATTCAGAGGAAAGACCTGCTGCCAGAGACATCTTGAGAGAACACCATGGAGAAGAAGAGGAAGCCTGTGCCTACTCCTGCCAGCCCTGGCAAGAAGGACAGAACCACCATCCCACCCCCTGGTACTGACTCTGAAGCTGCTGGTGCTTCTGCTGCTGCTGCTGCTGCTGCTGTGATGGACCAGCCCCAAGCCCCTCAAAGCCCTGCTGCTGAAGGCCCTGAAGCCCCTGCCAGAGGGAGGAAGAGGCAAGGCAAGGAGAAGGGAGAGAGGAAACAGTACTCCATTTCCGAAGACCATGAGGAGGAGGTGCTGGAATGTCTGAGGGAGAACGAGTACCTGTGGAGGAAGGGCCACAGGCTCTATCGCGACACCAAGAGGAAGCAGGCAGCGTGGAGAGAGAAGGCGGAGAGCCTGGGCTACACTTCAGATGTACTCCTTGGATGGTGGAAGCACATGCACACCTGGTATGGCAAGCTGCACCTGAAGAAATCCGGGTAGGCCGCTGTCAAGCTCACTGACCAGGAGACCTATGTCATGGCCAGGTGTAGCTTTCTGGAGGGTGAGATCCGCCACCGAGGAGCAGTCCCTCTGTCAATCCTCTCCCTCAGACAGCCCACAGAGAGCCACTCCTCTTCCAGACAGGAGACAGCTATCTTGTCCAGGCAGGTGTCTTTGGAGGACCCCACAACAGAGACCCCACCCCCGACAGCTGCACTCCCCGTGCCAGAGGATGTGGAGTATCCCCTGTCTCAGATGGAGCAAGAAGAAGCAGCCACCAGAGACCAACCCACCCCCACCCCCACCTCCACAGAAAGCATGCAGAGAGGCAGACCGGAGGGACAGAGCCACACTGTCCTCTTGGAAATCAGGGACACAATCAAAGCCAGTACAGATCTCCTCTCCCAGCTGGTCCACTTCAGCATACCATCCTTGAACCGCAAGCCCTTCATCACCTACGTGAGCCAGACCCTCATAGACATGCCCGAGGCCCAGTACCAGGTGATGAAGGAGAGGATCACAGCTCTTCTGCACCACCCTCCAGGCCCAGCTGAACCTGCTCCTACCCACTCCAGGTCTGCTGCTTCACCCCAGGCTATGTCACAGCCCTTCCACGGATTTCAACAGCCCCTCGCCTACCAAGCCTACCACTACCAGGACTTCCCACAGCAGAGGCAGCCCTTCCCAGTCCAGGCCCAGGTTCCTCGGACGCCACAGATGCCACAGACGCTTCACCTGACCCAGCTGCAGACCAGACAGCCCCACTACACTCCTCCTTCCTCCACCCCACAGCCAAGCCCTTCATCAGAACATCTGTCATCAGTCTTGGGCCTCACATCCCAGGTACTTGATGAAGGGCCTCTCAACCTCACGGGACTGAGTCAGCTCTCTGAGAGCTTCCTGCACACACCATCTCCTGTTGTATTCTCGGGGCCAGGCACCCCAATGGCGCCTCAGACCATAACTCCAGCAACAGCCACCTCCACAGTCCCTGGCCCCTTTACATCTGAGACCATGGGCACACCTCAGAGTGACTGTGAAGAGTGCCAGAGACTGAGTTGTTACCTGCTCATCTTATCTTTGCTTAAGACACTTTACTTGGGTCATTTTTGCTTTTTAATAAAGTCATACAGTTTGTTATTAATAAAGCTTATCTTTACTTCACACACTTGGTTCATTTTTTTTACTTAATAAAGTGTTGGGGAAAACTTTGAAAAAAGGTTTAAGCCTTTGCATGCTTGTGGGATTGGTAAGGATAGCTGTGGGATGGATAGCTGTGGGAAGGGTAAGGATAGCTGTGGGATTGGTAAGGATAGCTGTGGGATGGGTAAGGATAGCTGTGGGATAGGAAGGATAGCTGTGGGATGGGTAAGGATAGTTGTGGAATAGGTAAGGATAGTTGTGGGATAGGTAAGGATAGCTGTGGGATTGATAAACCTCCAGTGCAAGCATAGTGGGACTGTATGGTCCACCCTCCCAGCTGCCACACCTATGGCCCTTTATTATCAATAACAATGTAATCATTGATCAACACATTTCAACATAAACACAACTCTTTATTAAATGCCCTGTTCATTGTAGGGCCACTCAACATACATGGCACAATGTCATCAGTGTGATGAGACTGGCTGAAGGAAGCATCCATTAATCATCTATCATCCTGTCTTGCCACTTCACTGCTCCAGCTGGGGAGTTGCACCAGTGTCTCAGTAGGTTGCGCTGCTTCTTCCCTTCACGTGAAGCTCTGTTGGGGCCTTGCACATCCACAGTGTCTATCAGGTTTTGTCCTTGCCTCCATTCACCAGGCTCCATGTCCCCATTGCCTTGTTGACGGTCCATAAGCCTGTTCTGCAACACTGGGTAGCGGGTGTGCATGAGATTGTGCAGGATGCAGCAAGCTTCCACGATCCTCCTCACGGTCTATGGGCGATGCTGCATGGTGGTGAGAAGTACCTGGAACCTGTTGGCCAGGATGCCAAAGGTGTTCTCCACCACCCGCCTTGCCCTGGACAGCCTGTAGTTGAAGATCCTCTCTTCACGGGGGGGGGGGGAATCTTGAAGTGTAGGGCTTCATGAGGTAGGTTCTGAGGGAGAAGGCGTCATCCCCCACGATGAAGTAGGGCACATCTTGTGTGTCGTTGGGCAGGGGGTCTGGATCTGGAAAACCCATGATGAGGTTGCGTTCCATCCCCTCCTTGAGGTCACTGGCGTTGTATATCTGGGCATCTGAAGCTGACCCATTGCCTGAAGCATCGATGTGCATGAACTTGTAGTCAGCATCGACCATGGCGAAGAGGATGATGCTGAAGAAGCCCTTGTAGTTGAAATAAGTGGACCCTGAATTGGCTGGAGCTTTGCAGACCACGTGCTTCCCATCTATGGCTCCAATGGTGTGGGGAAAGTTCCACCTCTGATACCACTCTTCTGCAACTTTCCTCCAGCCTTCTTCAGTGGTGGGACACTGCAGGAGCTCCTTCATGTATTCTTCGATGATGGCCTGCACCACTTCTCTGACCACAATGCTGATGCTGTTGTGTGGCACCCTCCAGGCATACTGCATGTTTCTGTATGTGGTTCCAGAGGCCAGGGGGCGCAGAGTCAGTGCCACCTTCAGTCTAGGGTCCAGGCTGGGACAGAAGTTGGTGCTCGGCTTGGTCAACCTGGGTCTCAGACGCTCCACAACTTCGTCAAACATGGCTGGTGGCATCCTCATGAAGTGCTGGAATGCACGAGGGTCTTCATTCCTCAGCTCCACCATCAGCTTGTCATAGAGTCCAAACTCCACTCTTCTCCCGATCCATCTTCGGACCCAGACAGCTCTTGGACATCTCCTTCTCCTTGCGTAGAAAAGGTGAAACAGTCTGAAGTGGGCTTGGTTCTGGTGTTGAATGATCGCGGCTACCAAAAGGAGTGTGCGATGATCCATGGTGGACATCAATGGATGATGTGGAAGAGCAAGAGCAAGGCTGAAGAGGTCTGCACACCAGGGCTGCTGGACTGATAGTGAGATCCAGGTGATTTCCTCCCCCTTTTTATAGGAAATGTCAGTTTTCCGCTAGGTGTCCTTCCACATACTCTAAGCATCCTCCAGACATTCTAAATATCCGAGATACGTCCCATATACGAACATTTTGTCCGTTTTAATGCTTTATATCCGAGCTGCATCCGCTTTCATCCTTTCTATGTCCGTGCTACTAACGCTGTGTGGACGTTCCGCGTACCTTTCGCTTCCTCCCTCTTTCCGCTTTCCGCTGGAGTGGATGTGAGTTGTGTGGATGGCCAGAGGATGCCGAGAGGATACATCGGACGTGTAATGGATGACAACGGACATAGAACGTTTGTTGCCCGTATGTGTCGCGGATGTAGATCGTACGCAGCAGAAAGTTCATCTGCTCAAAAAGTTTTGTGCAGCTCAAAACTTTTTGAGCGAATGAAATAGCAGTAGATGGATGTTTGACAGATAGAGCGCATGAAAGACGTATGCAGTGAGTACACAACGGATGCATCGTGTTTTCCAACGGATGGCAAGCTTTTTTGTCCGTTTTACATCCTCTTTGCATCCATTGGTGCAGTGTGACATGGGCTTTAACCTTTGGAAAACTTCAAGAATAAAAGTCTTGCCTGTATTGCGAAATATAACTTTTGTGAAAGACAAATTTACAATGGAACTTTTTTTATTTTGCATTTACTGATATTTATATTACCGCCATCTTAATGGATTTACAGTAATGTGCTTATTGTAGCATGTTAACCATACTTAGCTATGAAATCTTGTCTTTAGACATTATACTATAGCAAATTCTCACTCCTCCACCCACATTAAAATAGTTTCCTGCAGAAACCTGTTAAACCTGATTATTATTCTTTTTCTTTGTTCTATTTTCATGCTGTTCTCCATCTAATTTCCTGCTGAGATCTGATGAATGTCAACTGTAAATGAGTATATTTTGCAAAGGGGTGCTTAAAAGAGATTAGCCCTTTGGGTTTAAGTTGTGCACCGTTTTTAATGGATGGGTATTCCTTTGAAGTTGGGGGAAGTCTGCCTGTAAAAGACAATCTGGTTAGACAAACAGAAAATTCCTGTCACTGGTAGATATTTTATGTGATGTGTAGTGTCTAGTGAATCTGGCCATTACTGTTTTGTTGAGCTAGCCTTGTCATTTTACAAAAGCATAGATTAAGTAATAAACAGGATTAGAAATAATGCAAATTTAATTTCACTTTTGCATTCAGGAAAATACTCATGGTGATTGGTGCACATTTGTCCTACATTTCACCTAGCAATGATTATAATGTGTAAAAAAAATGCCATCTGCATTAACAATTTTCTTTGTCATTGCCCAGAGCAGAGAGCGCTTTGTTTTAAATATGTCACTTTCCAGTCACAAGTCATTCTTGGCAAAAACAAACCAACTAAAACACTTATAATACTTTTGAAAATAAGTCAACTTCTAATTTACAAAGGTTTCAGGGAAAGCACTGAACAGAATGGATTCAGTGAGCAGTTGTCTCCAATCTGGTTCTTCGTTATGTGTTGGAGTTCTATTTCCCCATATTCCAGTCAACGCTGCCTAGTCTGACTCGGAGTGATGATCTAAATCAGGGGTGTCAAATTCATGGTGTTACATTTTCATCAGGTGATATATCGTGACTTCCCCCCATGGGTGGGTGTGGCCAGCATGTGACGCATCTGGCCTGTGGGCTGCGAGTTTGACACCCCGATCTAAATCAATGTTTTTCAACTTCAGCAACATTAAGATTTGGCTGGGAATTCTGAGAGTTGAAGTTCACACATCTTAAATGTGTTGGGTTTCTTTGTTAAATTTGTATGTTGCCACCTCACTATCAAGCAACTTGAACTATACCATCTGGAAGTACTCGGTTGAAGTATGCTATAACATATTTCACCTTCTCAGGGGAGAATAACAGAGTACAGTTCAGTGTTAGTATTACTTATTCAATGCTGGTTTGAGAAATGTCATAATATGTAAATATCAGATTTATATCCTGCATTATTACAAACCAGAATAACTGGATTGGTACATCATGCTAAAATCAAATAAAAAACACACAGTTGTTTACTGATACACATTAATTCAGCTATGAAAAAAATACTAGCAATTAACATTATTTTCCCAATGAATTTTATTAGATAAATTCCAGACTTAACTAAGACTTGATCCAGTCAATTAATTTTGCACCAATTCTTCTGCTACCTTTCCAAAAGAGATGAACTGTATTCTTTCACTATGTAATTTTATTTTAAATAAGTAAAGTAGCAATGGAAAATACCTGCTAATGAAATTATTATCCTGTCCTTGACATTGCTGGCAAGTCCATGTTTATATATTTGATAAAACATCTACCATTTAGACCTGCCAACCCCTGATAAAGGAAAATCTGGAGACCCATGAAAAAAAATCTGGAGATTCTATAAAAAATAGTGAGATTCTATTTTTTTCCCCGATCAAGATTAAACAAACCACTTTTTCATCGAGGAAAGTCATTAACAGTTTATTTAAATGTTTTATTTGTGTTTCCTGTTGTAAGAAGATGCAGCTTTCTTTGATGATTCTAATAGGTCATCACTAGGACGAAAGTTATAGCAAGGTGTCATTTCTTCTGGATAAGCCAACTTCATGGCCAAAATGTTAGACAAGGTGCCATCAAGGTGCCATTCTTTTTCTTTTAACATCAGACATGGGTATATTTTAATGAATTTTACTACAGATCTTTACTAAATGCAGAGAAACTGGACACAAAGTTGCATGTGATGATTGCAAACACTAAAGTGGTCACGTGAATAACTAACCAATCAGAGCATGTTATATCCGGTGGTAGAAAAAGCAAAATGGAGGCGCCCAGAGTAAAAATAAATGTGCTGTATGTATATATGACTGTATGGTAATATTGATATTGCGTGATCTGAGAAGTGGCGTCATGTCGTTTGTGTGAGAATCAGATTTATGCGCGTATAAGCCGACCCCCAAATTTGAAAAAAAAAAAAGCGCGTTTTAAATTTGGCGTGAGATTGAGGAGCCTTGTCGTGAGACCGTGAGAAATGACAAAAAATCGTGAGACTCACGGCAGAACCGTGAGAGTTGGCAGGGCTGTACCATTCTACCACTTCTCTTGGAGCATACTGTCTTTAAAAGCTGTTTATATTTTTACTTTTATATACAAACCATTAATTTTTAAAATATAATTTAATTACAGTCTATGAAGCCACCCATTTTTAGTACATGTTGCTCTGTTAAGTACTTAGATCAGAAGACATTAAAAAAATGCAAATGCTTTTAAGGTTTTGCATAAGTGTTTAATATGTGCAGCTCTGGATTATTCTCCTTTAATCTTGCACTGAATGTTCTTCTTTACATTTCTGAGCCACTAAATACTTCTGGCACATATTTGCTGCATGAACAGATTTCTATCCAGCTGGCTTATACATTAAGGTGGTACAATACTGCAGCAGTTATTACCACAGTCAGATCCATCTAAAAACAAGTTTGGAGTTTGTGGGAGAGTTTGGGGCACAAAAACAATTCTGCTCACCACAGCATATTTCAAGTTTTTTGGTACAGGACTACTAATATTTGCTTTCATGAAATAGGATACTTATCAAGCATTAAAGTGAACATTCCTATGTATAGCCCTTAGGCCAGAAAGAGAGTTGAAATTAATTTTCCATATAAGCCCAAGTACTATATTCTCTCTGAGAGAATATTGCCAGAAATGTTAAAATTCCACCCTTTATTGAATACAGGCATGAAATGTGACTGAGTGACTTTGGGCCAGACTCTCTCTCAGCCCAACCTACTTCACAGGATTGTTATTGTAGGGAAAATAGGAGGATAAAGGAATATTAGGTATGTTTGCCACCCTGACTTATTTGTAAAAATAAATATTTGCTGCTTAAAGCATAAAATTACATTTCTCCCATTCCACACATGGAAGCAAATTCCAGAAATAGGTGAACTTTACTTTCCCAATAGTAGAGAAATAGTTTTCTCCACTGCAGGATAAAGGATTATAAAATGAATGAAAGACTGCAAAGCTTATTCGACATCTTATTGTTCCCTATTTGTGGCATAGGGATCTTCCTGTCCAATTGTAACATCTTATTTTTTTCCTTGAGAATTGAGAATTCAGCAGACATAAAGTCAATGCTATTATTTAAAACTCCAAAACATAATCATACCAGTTCAAGTGCAATAGTTCTATTTAGCTCACTCTTATTCCTTTTGTGAAGAATTTAATCTTTCTCTTCATTTAGAATTATGTTTTGTCATGACTTATGTGTTAATCATACTAATACTTCGAAAGTTACACATTTTATAAATTTGTGTCCAATATAGGCTGATCTATGTTCATTTCTTTAATATTTTCATTTGGTACAGGTATTGCCACTAATTACAATAGCACAGCAAAATTGACTACGTTTCTGCATATCCTGCACATGCTATTTCTACAATATGTTTATTAATAGTTAATTTTTATTGCATTTGTATGATATACTTAACAATGAACTACTGACCTGGACTGGGGTCACTTAATACACCAGGCTCAATTATGGTTAGAGTGTTTGTAGTTTGGTGTGTGTTGTGAAACCAGTCGGTGTCTAGGGTTTATCACTCTCCTCTGATCCCCTGCCATTTTATACATCTGATATAGATGAGCATCAAATCTCCAAAGATTATATACCTCATTGCTGATTTCATCCACCAAATGTTCTTTATTCAACAAAAGTGAATAGAAAACATTACAATGTGGCTTCAGGGTATTAAATATTTATTTTGACCTTGTTTTCCCCTCTATTTAAATGGTTTAGGAAGTAAATTAATTCCTCAAGTTCAAGTGAATTTGTATATGATATTTTCAGGCAGGACTTAAGTGAATGGTAATGAAAAACTGCACAGAAAAAAGTATTCCCTTCCCAACACTCTCAACCCAAATTTCTGCAGCCATGCCAAAGCAACCCTCTTCTTCAAAAGCTGATAATTTAATACATTTTTCATTTGGATTCAGTAAGCTTTCTATTACTGATGTAAGGCTATCAAGTTCTCAACCAGACTCCATACTTCTGACTTTAATATGAATAAATATTAGCAGGTAATCATTATCTTCACTTGCCAATTTTAGCAGACAAAACTACATTTCAAGGCATTAGAGCAGTTGGTCACAAAGCTTAATCTATTTGGCAGATTGCTGGCCCAACCCCCCTAAAAAACAAAATAACCCTTCCCTATCATCATCAAATCAACAGCAGGTAATTTATATGAGGAATACAGAAGTATAGAAGATGTCAAGAATATTTAATATATTTATATTTTATTGTCCAAGCAGAATAAGCATTTTATAAAAATTACAAAGATAACAGAAAATTATTTGGGTCATATCACCAGAAAAATCAGTTTACACTTTTAAAATCTTAAATTTTAAAATAGTAATTTATTAATCTTAAAAAGGAATGAAGAAGAGGTTACTTTAAAGGAAAAAATGGTTAGAGGAGAAAATAGAACAAAAATACAAATAATTTATGACTGCATATGTGTAGACACTGAAAATCCATGTTACATTTTTCAAGGGTAATATATTATTAATAGCCAATAGAAATCCAAGTGTTGCTAAAACAAGGGAAAAGTCAATCTATGAGTGACTTATCATATTTTAGATATGACCCTTGCTGCCGCTGCAGCAGTTTGTACGTGTATTAGTAAATGAACGAATGAATAAAATCTTGAAGTGTAACATTCATCCTGTCTCTAAATTTAATTTGATCATTTCCACATTAGTGACATACTTTTATTTTATTTTGAAAATTTAGTCATTTTGGGTGGCTTATAAAAAATAAAAAAACAATTATACAACAATAAAAACAATAATCCCAGTAAGACTTTTAGCTTATTTCAATGTCATGTGCCATTATTGAATATAAACCTTATTCCATTTACTGGTCTATTAACACACTAATAAGCTGTAAGATGTTCTAAGTGAATAATGGGAATTAGTTTTATGTTGTTCAAAGCACCAGAAGGCAAGACAAGAAACAATGGATGGAAACTCACCAAGGAGAGAAACAACCTGGAATCAAGGAGAAACCTCCTAACAGCAAGGACAATTAACCAGTGGAACAGCTTGCTTTCAGATGTTGTGGCTGCTCCAACTCTGGAGGCTTTTTCGGAAAAGCTGGGACAATCGCTTGTCTGAAATGGTAGGATAACCTGCTTGAGCAGGAGGGTGGACTAGATGACCTTTAAGGTCCCTTCCAGCTCTATTCTGATTCTGGCTTTTCCATTTCAGGTTCTAATTTTTAACTGTGTAATGAAACAATGTCCTTGTACAGCGCCATCTAGTGGGACCAACAAAGCTCTGCATCGCAGAAGCAGTTCAAGGGCCTGCGGACTGGAGGAGGCGACGGATGGTCCCAGTGCCCTGTGGTGTGAATCGTATTGGTTACCGATATGTAACCGTAATGCCAATTCCAATTCAAGGTGCTACACGTTCACCTTTAAAAGTCTTCTATGGCTGGGACGAGGTTACCCGAGGGTCTGCCTTTTTCTAAGAGTCTCTAATCTGATCTAGCAGATTGGGCATGCTACAGATTCTGTCAGCCAGAGTGTCAGCTGGCAGGGATTAAAAGACGGGCCCTTTCTGCAGTAGCCCCTGCTCTGTGGAATATCCTCCCCTCAGAGATTTGAATGGCCCAAATCCTGTCATCCTTTTGTGAGGCTTTAAAAATCTGGTTGCATTCCCAAGACTGTGATAAGGGCCCCATTTCTTAGCTTTACTGTTAACTGGCCACATTTCAGTTGCTATGTGTATTTTGAATGTTTTTATTGGTTTTTTTTAAATGCTTTATTTTGTTTTATAATTTTAGAATTGAGTTGCCCAGAGTCTTGATTGAATGGGTGTCTATAGATAATAATAATAATAACAACAACAACAACAACAACAACAACAACAACAACAACAACAACAACAGATGAATCACCATTTGGAACACAACACACCAGATATTATGGTTGTTGAGGGCCAAAGGGTACAATTTATTGATATCGCTGTACCTGAAGACGCCAGAGTCGAAGAAAAAGAACTGGAAAAGATCATGAAATATTGCAACCTGGCCATTGAATCTACATAGTTTTGAAACATGTAACAGTGATACCCATTGTCATTGCGGCACTTGTCCAAGAATTTTACAAAACACATCAAGAAATTGCAGCTTCCTATAATAACACCAGCAGAACTGCAAAAAACTGCACTACTGAGAACATCGTATATTTTAAGAAGATACTTGGTTGATACTTAGGAAGCTGGCAGAAACTCGTATCAACCATTAGCACCAGTCACTGGTATTAGTGATATATTTTTAAATGTTGTTAACTGAGTTTCATGTTTAATGAATTAATAATAATAACAAAAACAACAATTCCAGGCAGTGCCTGGAGACAGCAGAAGAGAAAGAATTGGAGAAGATAACAAAATAAAAAGACCTACAAATAGAAATGGAACGACTGTGGCAAAGCCAAGCAAGGGTAATACCAATAGTAATAGGCACCTTGGATGCAATCCCAAAATAACTGGAGCACCACTTGAATTGGCATTGACAAATTCACCATCAGTCAATTGGAGAAGGCAGCTTTACTTGGAACAGCTTGTGAGGATATCTATAACACCTTGAAACATCCAGATTTGCCTATCCCAGGTCTTTGGACCTGATAGGTAGAAAAAATTGCCAAACCCAGTCTGAACATTTGGCTGACTGTGATAATAATAAATAGTAATAATAGAAATAAAATAATAATAATAATAATAATAATAATAATAATAATAATAATAATAATAATAATA